>CAJQFG010000006.1:0-24290 GCA_905404095.1 Glaucopsyche alexis
ATAACATGTATGATTCCTGAAGTCGAAATTTAGAAATTGATTGCTTCAAAGTATGCGTTTGTAAAACCTAACGCCGAACAAGCGTGAAATTTTTTTTTGAGTGTAAGTCAATTTAATGCCAAGAAATCAGCAATTCAATCAAAGCTACGCGGACTTGATTTATCTATCGATGCTAGCCATAAGGTTGCGTGTTTTGAATAGTCTTAAAGTTTTCACTTTATTAGTCTGCGAACATCGCCATTCATAGCTTGCTATAACATTAAGGTTTTTATAATAAAATCACGACACCAAGAATTCGTAATGACGTTCCATATATAAACACATGTGCACTGGAACGTCGACACCATTTCACCACAGGACGCCTACATAAAAGTAAGTACCTAGACCATCTTCACATTTTTTCTTTCGCGAACATTAAAAATCTGTTACGTGTTTAAACTAATTGTTAGTCATAGATTAAAGCCAAGATAGTATTTATGAACATTTCACTCGCTATCTCGGTGCTATGCTCAGTACAAGGCCATGAAGCTTATCTCCACCGAGCAGTCTGTTTGGAATCTCAGTTTAGCGCAATCATTAAAACATCAAAATTCGATGTTATGACGAGAACTTAAATCTACAACTGGCTACTGACTTTGGATTATAATTTATCGCTGAATACGTTATTTTAACTAAGCAGATGTCGTTGTTTCTTAACTAGTTGTCGCAAAACTCACATGGCTCAAAAAAAGGCTCTCAAAATAATTCGGTCTAAGAAATGAATTAAAAAACCGCTTATAATTTTAGATCAGAAGCTTCTGTTTGACGGGCAGTACGTAGATCAAGTTCGAGGTTAGAAACGGTCATTCCCATCGGCCCGTAATTAATTCTGACGGTTAACGTGAATAGTGATTTATTGATTTATGAGCAATTGAGTGAATTGGTGTTATAAGTGGTGACATTTTCAGTTTCAGAATGAGCAGCATGAGGCAAAGGACAAATACATTGACGTCTACTCAGTCCAGTATAGTGTGAGCATCAAAGCTATTTAGTTCCTGTTTTAGACATTTTCTATTGAGCCTTAAATTAAGCGTAGTTAAGTGAATTTATATTCGCCAATTAGATCGATACCCTCCCTATGACGTTGCATTGTCTTCACCCGAAAAGTCCTAGAAGTCACTATCTCTGCCATACAGATTACCCGCTCCGGCTGCACAATAGAAAACATTAGTTTCTGTTGATATTAAAAACTACGCTCACTAACTCTCTCCATTAAAGAGTCGTCACCGTTTTACCATCTCAACGTTTTAACCAACTTTTATTCTCTTCTCTCTGCAGACATGACCGGTGGAAGTGCAAGTCGGCCGAAGAAAAAATTGAAGAGGCAATCCACATGTTAAGAAATGCCACCATCAGCAAGCCACAGACGACCAGCGATTCAGTTTTAAAGGAACCTAGTTATTTTTATAAGCCTAAATTGTAGTTTTGTTGAGAAGGTATTTGTAATTTTTATTTTCAACTATTTTAAATGAATTAAAGATGTCATCATATATTTTTCTTTTAATAACCTGTTTTCTAGCAACTACCTGTGTGCTTTGACATTAATTAGGAGATAAAATTAGCATTTGCAATAATAATCGTAAAGCAATCCAATAAATTTCATAGTTTTGACATTCTCTTATTATTCTTAATGAACATCCAAAATTTTTAAAGGTCAAATGTGCACACCTCGTAACGTTTATATAACTCTAACGAAAGAAATAATTCGTATTACTGACTCATTTAAATTATTTAGATAATTCAACTAATTGTCTTTTAATTCTATATCCAAATATTTTGTGTCATTTTAATCTAAGATAAAAAGAACTCAATTTAAATTTCTTGTTGATTATACTTGATCTTTCCTTAATTATCTAATTACCTGCAATACAAAACGTCAATATAACTCTTAACCTTTCAAAAATAAAAAAAGAACGACATTCGGCTTCACCCGAAATGAAAGGTAGATTTCAATTTTTTTCTAAATTACAAAAATCACGATTTTTATGATTTTTGTAATTATAATAATTTTCATGTCAAAAAATTTAGACACAATCACGGCAATATCCTGCGTTATATCACATATATTTTTAACTAACGTGATTTTTTAGCTTTACTCAACTAGTTTAAAGATATTACGACAAGATTCCGATCAAATTCCAACATAAGGACCAATGCTAAATATTAATTTTTTATGAAATCTACCTAAAAAACTGGTCTCGATACTTCATTTTTTTCTTTTTTGTGTCTACATACCAAAAATAGCATTTAGACATCCGAACGCCCAAGTTGGATTTTGTTCAAATAGAATTTTCTTTAAGCCTTCGTCACTCGCATGTTTTTTAGTTTCTCGCTCGCACTATAGTGAGTCTCTATAGGTTGAGTAGTTGTTAGGCGGCGATTTGCTGATAGCGTGACCAACGAAGGGTTAAAGTAGCAACATAAAATGATTTTTAGAAAAATATGAGACTTTCTTGATCTGTCTACTCATATTATTATATAAATGCAAAATTGTTGCGATGAGGGCATTTTTAGACTACGAAATGAGTTGACCCTGACCGTTGATACCAAAAGTAAATTACGACCTTAACCACTTTGTGTTACGAGGCGTGCAATATTCAAGTCACAGTGTACTTGTTTACTGCCAACCATATGTTGGTATGATTGCTTTGGCGGATTTTGATTATTCAAAAGCTATTAAAAGTCAAGAAAGCTTCTAAGAGGTCCGCTACATTCGAAGTAGGAGTTTTAATTCCATTGTGTTAAGCACGTGTTATGTGTAATTACACTACCTGATCATGGACTGAATAAAAATTGAAGACTAAAGAGATGTTACTCGAATATGAATAGTTTAAATTAAGAAATTAACATAAACATCCATTTCTAAACTAGTCAATTGTTCAAGAAAATTTTTGTATGACCTACCATTATTTTGTCATGAAAGTCTCATCATATATGTTGAACTGGGAGATAGGATCAAATAAACACTACGTTTAGAAAAAAATCTATTGTAATAAGCTTGGTCGTGAATAGGAATGAATTTGACAAGGAAGTACATTAAGCTCCCTTTAAAAGCTCTTGGGTTTTGGGGACTGGTCCTTTGGAGGTGCAGTAGTAGTGGTAGAGCTTGACGCCGACTTGGTTCGAGGCTGCCCATGGCGCGGTGGGACTCTGAAATACGAAAAGAAGAGTTCTTGATTATGTGCAGCTACGTCTTGCATCTCTTGAACGTGAAGTACACTCATAGAGAAATTTTTTAGCTTGTTATGTCGCGCTCAGTACGCTCAAAATTATTTTTCTTTTGTGAGCATCCAAATTATTTTTTTTTCATTTTATTCTTTGAGAAATAAGTTTCTCTTTCAGTTATATTTGAGTTGGATAGGTTTGGTTATCTGTAACATTTAGACTCCAGCAATACTCAGCGGGAGGCAACAAAAAAAAATATTTGAAATTATTTCATTACCCGGCCTGTGTACTTAGGCTCAACCTTTTAAATTTATGATAGGGCACTTCAAGCCGGCCAGAAATCCAAAATAGTTAAGTGCATCGTACTAGTTTCTGTAAATGACGATTCCTAGAAGTAATAAACAGATGAAGGACCCGTCTTTAACTCAAATGTAACAGAAACATATTTAGTTAAATTAATAAAAAAAAGGGAGAGAAAAATTATAGTTACAAATTTAAAATAAATTTATCAGATAATATAAACTAACTAAATAATTAAAGGAAATATGGAAACTAATAAACTTTTAAAAAATGTATGAAAGTTATAAATTTCCATAAGTAAATATTAACAAAAATTTAAAATAAATGGCTGTTAAAATTACACAACAGGAAAATTGTACTTCAATAATCAATCTTTAATTAATTTGAAATAAAAGGATAAACAATAATTTAACTAACAAAATTTAAAATAAATAACGAAGTTAAAATTGCACAACAGGAAAATTGTACTTCAATAATTAATCTTTAACTAATTTGAAATAAAAGGATAAACAATATTTTAATCCCACAAAAAACAGTTTTACTGTAAATTGTCGCGCCGAGTACACGTTCAACTATTGTTACAAACTATAAGAATTCAATTTTTACAGAAAACTAATAAATCGAAAAACAAATCAAGTACAAAAAATTTTTTAGATTAAAAAAACGCTTAAGACAGTAAATATTAAGAAAAAAATTTAATATACTGGGTTTTACTCAAATGACGCGCGTAACTTACCAATGTGACATCAGAAATACAGAAATACAGTGGTAATGGTTTTAAGGCTCCACCTACTGTCGTATATTGAAATTCTAAACTAAAGCCCAACTACTTATAGGCGCTAAGTTTAGTATTTAGTATAGTCTAACAACTTAGATTGTAGAATAACAGGGTTAAGTAATGCCAACTTCGAAATAAGAAAATTCGTTCTAAATTTAACTAATTAAAAATAATGTGAAGTGACAGTGTCTTCGCAATAATAAAAAATATAGACCCAAATATGTGAGGAGGTTATGTTGACATGTTTTGAGAATAGAGACACGTTGACACACGCCATATGTCTGACGTATACTTGGCGCGAACACTAATGTGTCTCCAGATGACATATGTTTTGAGAATAGACACGTTGTCTCACACCATATGTTTAACGTGTACTTGGCGCGAGACACTAACATGTCTCCAAATTTAAAATAAATGGTGAAGATAAAATTACACGACAGAAAATTGTACTTCCATAATCAATCTTTAACCAACTTGAAATAAAAGGATGGACAATAATTTACTTAACAAACCCCAATCATTAACAAATTTAAATTATAATTTTTGTATTAGTTAATAAGAAGGACCTACGTGGAGGGAATGGTGCGATTCCCGAAACGAAGGGACCAAAGGGAAAAGGAAGGCCCTCAGTTATCGATTGACGAATGGAATGACTTCACTTTTTTTCTATTTTTTATTTATAACTGAACCTTCCTACCAAGCTTAAGAATTCCCGCATATATTGGTGCAAATCAAGGTGCAAAATAAATAAATTAAATTGTTACTTTCGACGTAACAAGTTCTCAAAAAAATTTTTTTTAATATTTAAACAAGGATTTTTTAAATATTATTCGGTTAAAAAAAGTAATGACGGATGTTTGAAATAAATTAAAAAAAAACTCTATTTTTCACTATTATCTTTTTATTTAATTTATTCAATTTACAAGTAATTTTTTATTCAATTTACAAGTTGTCTCACTACTTTAACTAGTTCATCTACCTTAATTTAAAAAACTAACTCATTTTTATTTTTATAACTAAATTGAACTATTGAAAAATATTGTTTAGTTTAAAAAATACTACTGAGAAAAAGTAAAAGAAATCAATTTATTAATTCCAAACATTCTTCTATCAGCCTCGTAACTGTACTACACCTCAGCCTTGAATTAAAAACGATTGATAAAATTGAAAGCTTAACTTTAAGAAAGTGTAGTGAATCTAAGTTTAATATTGTCTACAACGAGCATTCAATTGCATGAATACCATAAATTATAGCACGTGATCCTGGGTACTTGCCAACAAAGGAAAAAAAAAAAATAACCAGAAAAAAGCCTTTTAATACTCACGATCCTTTACCACAGCAGGAACAGAAGGCTGCGCTTCGTGGTCGCATTTCATCCATTTTTTTAAAAGCTATTTAAACGACGGAAATTTACAATAATGCTGTAATTTATCTCTGTTCGTCCCGAACGCAACACTGGCTTATTGGGAACTGAACGAATTTTATGCACTCGGCTGGATGAAGTATTTTTGATAAGAAAAAGAAACTCTAGTACAGTCAGACACGGCAATAATATATGTCATATATATTTACTAAAATGAACCAGAAAAATTAAAAAATGCTATTCTTTATAATGATATTCATATTCAGAAGCCGTATGTAAAAATTACCCATTGTTAATTTAAATACCATGGAACAAACATATTTAACTCGAGGTTAGGAAAACTGTATACTAACGGTAGCATTAGTATCGTAAATAGCACCCGAATATTTACATAACTATGTGAGATTTAAACACCTACATAGTGATACAAGCTTATCAGTTTCAAAGCTTGATACAAATCGAGGTATGCAATAACTACACGGAGAAAAAAGACATCGCTGATTAGTATTTCTACAGTACTTAATAATGTTTTGGCACATCACTGCTGTCTATGAACGTTTTTATAAAACACTACTAAGCAATGTACAAAATAACTTACTCTATAAATTCTATATGATTGGGAATTTTATACCCAACTGTACTTGTATTTAAATATTTCATAACAATTCACAATATTCGGGTTGTTTCAGGATAAACTAACAAAAATTTCCTGTTGCTTTATCGCCTATTAGTTTATTTGGTAACGGCAGATATTAATACTCTGAGCCACATAATGATTCTAATGAGATCGACGTTGGAGAATCTGACTCTTTTCGTGTTATATTCTTATGTTATATGCTCTGCATGATACGATATTGTTACTGTCTAGATCTACACGATGCTATCTAGAGGAAAGTGAGGTTAGGAAACCTGTATACTAACGGTAGCAATAGTATCGTGAATGGCAGCAGAATGGATTGTGGCGGTCAGTAGATGGTGTCAAGCAGAAAACTTTTTTTTTTTTTTGTAAAATTTCCCAGATAACATCAATATCAGAAAGATGTCTTCTTAACGACTTTGATAAGAATTCCACATATGACGACTTAACAACCTCATTTTTCCGAACTTTAAATCAAGAAGTCTTTAAGAATTTTTTTTTCTTAATTCTGCAGGACTTCAAAAATATGAGCTCTATGAGAACTCTTTTTTCTGACCAGAGATCAAGAATATAAATAATAAAACGCTGAGTTATTCTACTTATTGATAGTTTAATCATAATTATAAAGCAATAGGTGTTTTTCTTTATTTTTTGGGTAGAAAAGTCGATATTAACTTTTTTATCGTTGTTATAAGTCGTTTATAACTTTAGGTGAGCACAAAAAGTTACGTAGAAAAAAAATACATTATCTCATCAGGAGTAGCTAGCTAAGCCGGAGCAGGAAACACTACGCCATAAATGAAGCTAAGCAGCATTGGTAATGGTTAGTACTTGGATGGGTGACCGCTAGTGAATCTATCTACTCAGCTGCGAGTTAACCGATTTTTTTTTATTTTGAATTGAATATACTTTAATGTATCTAATTCTCATTAATTTAATCTATTTTTATTATTAATTACAATTAAAACTGAAAATATTTCGTATGAGCTCTCTTTATGAAGGCCTGATTTACTACTTAGGTGGCGCATTCAACGTCCTCATAACGTCATAGAGACTTCATTTTGATTAAAATTCTGACGTCCAAATCTTAAATAAGAGTTTTACAAGAACTGTAAAGACGTTATATTGCTATTTGGGTTCTAGCCAATGCTATAAGTAGCTCAAGACTCGCAGAATGCGTGTAATAACATAATGAATCTTTCTAAGAACCACACGATAATTTCTGTAACATCGTATTTCTTTGGTAGTATGATAGTTACCAGACAGACCACGTGGTCGTCAAGCGTAAGTCTGCTTTATAGTGACGTACAGAGAGTCCCTATTTGCTTGCCGCTGGCCTACTGCCGAACTATAACATAATTTTTAATGTTAGTCCGTGGCTCCATTGCGTCAGCTTATTCCTATGGTATTCCGAACAGAAACTCAAGCCGCCATGTTGTGGGAAGAATCTTTGCTTGTATAATTGGACCGTCATTATTACGGAATTTAATTAGGTGGGTATTCGAACCCAGAATCTTCCGAAGACATGCCGACTGTTTTACTATTTGAGCTACTTGGTACAAAAGTGTTCTACTTTATCTGTCTCGTTTAAGTTTCGCGAGTCGAGTCTTTCTATGCACACATTAACTTTTGTACTAAATATTAAAATGTAGATCAGACATGTAAATTGATGATGCTGCTTAATCTCTGTAAAGTCGCAATGAAAGGACTTTGATATTATATATTGATATTTGAGAAATTGTAAGATCAAAATAATAACTGACGGTTGTTTATTATCACACGATGTTTCGAGTTTTTATTGATGTGTCTATATCAATTAAATTACGGTTGCGGTTTAATGGTAAAATAAATTTATCATCTCGAACAGCAGTATTTAATAATATTGTGTACGTATTTAATATGTTCGTTTGTTCGAGCCAATTGACATTTCAGCTAGCTCGCAATTGTTCAGCTAAAATTTTATGGTTATCGCAACGCTTACTTAAGTTTTATTTACAAACATGCTCTTATAAAAAATATTGTTTAAATATTATTCATATAGTGATAATCTCAATTATATGAGGTTATCGCTTTAATTTAATTTGCCTTAGACCAATCAATTTGTTGGAAGATAAATTCAATTAGAATAAAAATATCCGAGCCAAGTGTACATCAGATAAATAATTCCACTCACAGGCGAACATCACGCGATAAGGTCAAGCTGACTGATAACGGGTCAACTAATGACATCAGAGGGTTTTTTCTCAAGAAACTCAGAGTTTGCCGTTCCTTTACTTGTCATTGGTCGGAAATTCACGCCATGCTTTCCACATGGCACATAAAAAATACCTTGAGATCTATAAAGTCTGCATATTTATCAAATCTTGTTTTGTAGCAAGAAACAATCAGACTGCTGAATGTTTCTTATTATTGCATGATTCAGCCAACGCGCTAACAGTTCTATTGATAGTTGAGTTTTTGGTCTATGTTGATAATAAACAAGTTGTAGTAGGTTAGTTCAGTTTTTCTATCGGTATGTCAGGTAAGTGTCTGCTTATCTACAGCGTTTCTTTATGTTTATCCAATGTTAATGCGCAGTAGGGGAGAGATGGTAAAAATGTGACAGTCAACAAGAAAAATCACTGATAATAAAATTGAAATCATACTTTGACAGATATATTGAGAGTAATTTGATTTTCATTTTTAAGTGAGCAAATGGCATGAATTGTGATACATAAAAATGCTATAATTGTAACAATATGATTTACTTAAAATTTTGCACGTAAATATTTAATCATTGTAAAATGCATTTTAAAAATGTAACATAAGTTTTTTTGGTCTAACAATACTTATTGAAAGGAAGAAATGAAAGTACTTTGATGGAAATAGTAATCTACTTCATAAGGCCACAAAAGGGCGATTTGTTTCTGCAACGTCGATATGTGATATGAGCCTTAGGTTTGTGGCGTAAATTTACAAAAAAACAAAATTGTAAATTTGAAGCCTGAGGCGAAGTAGAATGAAAACAAAATTTTATGTTCTAACTGCAGCACCTCCCCTCTACGACAATCGGTTAGTAAACTCCAAGCGCAATGACAAGTCAAGGATATAAGTTCAGTCACTGCTTGACGCAGTAACCAGTTTATCAACAAAAAATGTAATCCAACACGATGTGCTTCAAGGTTCACTAATTCAATTCTAAAAACGGCCATATAAGTTAATGATGATACAAATTTTCTAGCAAATATTATTATCATGACAGACTTTATCGCATTAATGTTAACATTTAATTTTTAATAAGGGTTATTAGACAGCGTTGTCTATCTGCAATGAAAATGGGAAAAGCCGTTTATTACGCGTAACCTTGCCCTTGATCGTGACGGTTGACTCATCACTGCGTAACAGACGTCAGTTAGTCTATTGATTTCAGTAACATAAATAGATGTCGGTGATATGACGGAATGGAATTGCAATTTATTGTACAGCCTAAACTTATTGCCGCGTAATCGTTTTTATGGTGCATCAGTTTTTGTACAAGATATCCTAGTGGTAATCAATTAAAGCTATCAAAAAGTAATACATATCGGAGCACGCACCTCTACGTGGTTTCATTAACATTATTATTATAATTATTTCGTCCTTGGTAAGTGTTTACTATAAAAGCGAGATTGTGGATTGATTAAGGTTAGTTGATTGTTGGTTATTTTTGAAAATGTGCAGTAGTTTAGTGATTCGGTAGGTTAATCTGACCGAAACAGTTGCAGTACCAGTAGAATAGTCTGCTCACGGGTTTTAAAAATTTCTGGCGGCACTGGCTGAACAAGCGATTGATGCTGTCAATGCGGGCAGTGCGGTCGCTTTACAGGTATTCAACAGGCCTGCGAAATTGGTTCAACGCCAAGATTGGAAATAGAATCCAATATTTCTTCGAGAAAGTATTCAAAGAGTGCGCATTTTTTTATTCGATTAATTATAGGATCTGACAGATATATGGGAAAACGAAAGATGTTCTGTTGAGTTTCAGAGAGCTGGTGGGCTCATACGTTATTGATGTCATTTTTTATATGAACGACAAGAATATGGGAGCGATGAACGACGTTCCCCGGCCAGAACCTCATAATCCGTAACATACTATGATGTAGCATACATTTGATGACGATAATGGCTCGATTGATTGATTGAATTTTACTCATTTTTAGGAGCAAATTTAGAACAACCTACTACCTGATACCAATTGTGAAAAGGTGAGTAGTAGAGAATGAATCTACCAAAAACATTAGTGGTTCTTCAAAAGAAAACTGTACCTAATGTTTTCTTTTTAGTATACTGACTCCAAGACTTGTTCAAATTCAGCAGTACGGTTTATGTCAGTGGAAGATATTGAGAGAAAGGTCACGGATATGAAAAGTATTCGCAAAGGGATAAAGCAACTATGTGATCTTCTAGATTAGTAAATATATTTTTCAACATATTATTATGTTGTAAGAACACATTATGCTATATTCATCTGACATTTATTGTTTCTCCAACACAGAGCTTCTGAGTTGAGTATGTTCAAGTACTTATGGCACCGAACTATTCATTGTTTAATATGTACAATAACTTGAAACTTCATTTCATAGTCAAATCAACGTTTGTCATTGGATGTATGATCTTCAAGTTGTCCTTGTTTATCTTAGTACAAATACGTCAAACGCATGCATTAATAATGCAACTGCGCGGATTCAAAAACAACTCAATGCGCCTGAATAATTTTTAGATCAAACTGACCTTGCTTGACAATCAAAAATATCTTCATCTCAATGTATAAGTCGTTGGGTTTGCACTTTAACAGTCAGATAAAGTAATAATGAAAGTACGTATAAATGATTTTATCCTGAGTGCTATCGTTGCAGTTATATCACTTAAAAACATACGGTTACTAACAGAGGGCTGAGTAAACAAAAGTTCAATCGTCTTAGGCCTGACAATAATAGATATGAAGGAATACTGAAAAGTCGTAAATTACTTCGCATAACATGTTTGTGTTAAATGCAAATAATACAGATAATATTTTATTGGTGTCATGACTTTAAAACTTGTAAAATGAATTGATAAGAAGTTTGCTAAGCTTATATTAAAACCTTGAGATTACATGTAACGGATAAAACTTATTTGGGATATGCATAAATTTTTGTTACAATTGTAAATTCAAAAAGTACATATTCCAATGTGTTCGATAAAATAAGTAAGTGAGCTTACACGCACTATCACGTACCACTTTTATCGTTAAAAGTCTCGGTTGACTTCGAAAAGCGATGTAGTTTTCTCGACCACGTGGTTCGTTTTATTGATTATAATAACAGATTTATGGATGATTCAATCACTATTTATCAATCTATTTATAGAAAAAGTAGGTTATGACGGTTCAACGAAATATTGTTAAATAGCGTTAGGATAGCTAGCGCAAAACCGCGGAAATTTTTGGAACTAACTTGGTTCATCAAGCTGATTGTCATCATTGATGAAATAGTTCAACCGACATCCGTTAGATGTCATCAGTATATTGTTGAAGAAAGGCGGAGGTTTTCGGAACTATTTTGTGAGCTACAATTCAACGTACGAAAGAGGTTTCGGCTAATTCCGTGAGATGGCGTTTTACTGTGTAACGCGTTTCATTGTGTGACGCCTTGTACTTCCCAGATTCACAAATAGTACATCTCTATTTTGCGAGATGGAATGAGTAAGTATCAAATATTGAGTGGTACATTGCTCATAAGTGTGTGGAGGGCGTGAAGTAAAATAAATATGACTCCTTGAAAACGTTTTTGAATAAAACTTGACTCATAATTCATGACATACTGATGAGTTAGTAAGAAAACGGCTGTTATTTTTGCAATGGAGCTTTGATGATATCGCTGAACTATTCGACCCATTCTAAAATCTTTTTTAGCGATTTCGAATTTTTAAGTAGTCAGTAGTCGCGAAAAATGGTCAGTATGAGAATAGATATGGAGAGTTTAACAACTGCATGTGGTTACTCTCCTAGTTTTTGGAGGATTATAAATAAACTGCCGAACCGTGTGGTAGAGGGTAATTCCTAATGAAAATTAAGCATAACGAATCGCGTCTTGTGACATCACTTAATTTAAGAAACTTTAGAATTCTGACGGATTTATCTAGGCTTCTATATAGATTAGTGAAATCATACAATTTCATAAGGTGCGGTGGGCTTTTGAGATTATCTGAATTTTGATCTAGAAAGCCTTAATTGCCGAATTACTTATAGATGAGGCCTCATACCATCATAATGTCTATTATTACGTGCCATTTTCCGGCGGAAGAGTGTACCCTCAAAGGATATCATTGCTTACATCAATTTTTATTCTCATAGATTAGGATTAGAATCTGCGTTAAATTTGAGATTTTTGAGAAAAATCTGGACGTATATAACACGCTTTACATCATTATTAGAAACAGCAGGACATTATTATTTGAATTGTACTCGATCGATTGTACCATGACTCAGAACTGAATTGTGGTTTTCCACCGTTATGAGAATTACCTTTTGCTATTCAGTTTTTTTCATGATATGAACAAGCTCGTGTAAATACTAAAAATAATGTTAATGATAAGTTACTTAACTAACGTAAGTATCTATCGATATTTTATCTATTGATATTTTATCAATAGTACTTCAATTAAGTGACCGTTTTTTAAAAAGTTTATGTGACGTTTTCATTGTTGTCGCTTTTCGTTGCTATGGTAATCACGTTGGCAACAGTTATTATGGCAGCGATTACCATAGCAACGGTTACCATCTAACCATCCAAAAATATGTGATTTTTTTTACTCGACAGCAAAATAGACATTGTGTCCTGCGTCGAAGCTTTGAGTAGTAAAAACTAGTAGTGCTCCGCTGCAGGCTATCAATTTAAAATGAGTACAAACTTAAATAACAGGATACGTTCGTAAATGTTTAAACCAAAATAAGCGATCCTAGAGTTCCTGGAATTTTCCTTATACAAATCTAATTAGCAAAGATATAGCCGAAAACAGGAAAACGACAAAATAAAACTGACCCTTATTACGATTTAGTAGCTAGTTAATGCTTGTTATCTTCACACCTAATTTGACCTCTATTGTATTCAAAGAGTCGATATCTAATTTAGAAACGTTTGTAAAGTTTGCATTGACAATATTCAGTATTGGCTGACTTCATTTATAATTGCTCGGAATCTACTCAAATAACAAATTTCTAACTACCAACAAATTTATCACCACAAAAAAAGTGTGTTGTTTAAATAATAACTGATATACTTATGGTCAATGCTGAAAGAGTCAATGTCTACTTTACAAATCTAATTTAGACGTTACATAATACTGCTTCAGAATTTAGGTTGTAAAAGGATCTACCATGCTATTTCAGGTTTTAAAAAAAAAGTGCAATTATGTGCGTTGACTAACTCACAGCTTCGAAAAACTCTACATCATAGTTTATTAATGGCACCGTCAAACCAATCGGTTCTCAGTCTTCCGCCATTTGTCCTGGAAGCTAGACGAGAAACAAAGGTCAGGAGTGTTCGAACTTTATCGTTAAACCTTAAATATTCTTAAACGGTTCAAAGCAAGTGAGGTTATTGGAATTGCTATTCGTTTGATCCTGTTACCAAGGGTGTTTGTTCAGGTATGGCAGGTTTACTCTTCGAGTCAGTTCGCGTTTAATTGTGACGGAACGAAATCACTATCAACAATTGGAAAAAGTGTTCTAGTAACTGATTAACGGCAGAATCTAGTTCAGTTCTCGATTAGTAAAGCTGATCACAAAAAATGGAGAGGTCAGCGTCAATAACAGTACAATATAGATAAAAGGAAGTATTTTTATTATTATCGTAGGTTCATGATGGTTCGATGAATTAGAAATTCATAATTGGCTCATTTAATTCATTAACTCGCTGGTTTTAGTCTGTTTTCAATAGCAATAATTTATATTTGTTTCATGTATGACCGGATACATGAAATTATATTTGCAAACATGTAAGCAAACGTATGAAAAATTGTTTATATAGGTTTTCGGAGAAAATCCATATAAATTAGATAAGTAAATTTTTAATGTTCTTATAGGTGTTTGCATGTATGTCGTCATATATATTTTTTCTATGGAGAAACACTCTGATTTTCATTTTTATTTTGTGCTATAAAACGTCAGTTCCAAAATTGACCGGGACGCTAATTTCAACCGACTTGGAGCATGTCCAAACAAATAAAACTGAAGTAAACACCAGATTTCCATACTCCCAAAAATATCGCTTAGCATTCAAGCTCTCATACCGACATCTGTTCATACTTCAATGATTATGTGACGACTCGGTGATAGGATGTACTTACTACCATCGTAAACGCCCTTCCAACCTTAGATTACCCGACTCTATATATACAACTCGGCTTGTTATCGACGCTGCCATTCAAAGATAAGCCGTTAGCGAGGCAGCATGTTTTTTTCCGTGAAGTTCGGGGGATTTTTTGATTTTTAACTACGGAATATCAATTGAGTAAATGTTAAATTTATAAGTATTACTTCCGTAATAATTATTCTGTTTTCACACTAGATCTTATGCATTCCTTTGTTGACTTATGAGTGAATGCGCAGGAATTGTTCTCACCTTGAAGTTATTCGGCCTTGTGCAGACGAAAACAACAACTGTGTAATATCTACCGAAGGTTCGCGAGTTTTTATAGATGTTTTATCTCTATCTGAATCGATTTGCGTAAATTGTATACTGTTATTTTTTCCGTACTTGATATATTAGAACATGCTTATAGTTTTCTATGTATTGTTGTTGTGGGCATGATGTATTGCAATCGCGTAGATAGTTACGTAGTTGGACACGTCATGCTCGTTTGTAAGTAGTTCTTATCAAGGTCAATTGCTGCGCGTGTAACGTGTCGACGCCGAAAGTCGTTGAACTCTTGTTTTATTAATAGTGTCGAGATCAATATATAATCTTCGAGCTCAAAAATATAATTTTTCCGTCATTTTGAGCTATTCGAGCTCAAAAATCTTGTAGGAGTTTGATAAATAACTATTTTTTGAATTTTCAAACGGTAATAACTTTTGAATGCATTCGAGTCATGTTTGATGCCTCATAAAGATTCTTTTGGTTTAAATTGATCGAACGAGGAATTTTGAAGTAATTCTGAAAAAACCTTTTTCGGTTTTTTTTTTTTTTTCGAAAACGATAACTCAATGAATCACCGATTTTGACAGGGCTGGCAATTGTCGTGGTTTATTGAGGCTCATTCAAACGTAAAGATTCTTCATGAGGTATAAAAAACTGCGTCGAATGCCGCGAATCGGGATAGCCTTTAAGGTAAACCGTTTTCCTAATTGATTTATTTTTAACTTCCCGCTAGGAAAATTGAAAATTTTCAAAAATTGGGAAGTTATTGTTTCCACCCCAATTTTTGAAAATCGAGATTTCAACAGATCTTGACGTTTGAAGGCCCTAGGAAGCTTCCCTGATTATTTTTTCGGTGATGTCTGTGTGTGTGTGTGTGTGTGTGTGTGTGTCAAAAAGATATGTGAATTGTTTAACGCTTAAGTATGGAGGTAGCGGGAAGTTGCAGGGATGGCCTTTAGGGTCAACCGTTTTCCTAATTTTTTTTTTACCAGATGAGAATGACTAATAAGGATCAAAGAAGATCGTTTTATGTAGTTCAGTTCATAGAATTACCTTTCGACGGCATTGATGACTACGTGTGTGTGCCCTATTCCTGGATAATACCTCGAAAATCCTCAAGTCGAAAGATAGTTGTGACTTACCCGAACAACGAAGATCCCTTGGAAACGAGAGAACGCGTTAGAAGGAAAGAGCGACCAAATGATTCATGGCGATTCTACATGGCTTATCTTAAATATGAGTCAGGTGAATAAAGTGCTATTGTTAATAATCAATGTCCTTCCTGTTGAATTGTTAATTGATAAAATAATCTTGAAGAGAGGCTGGCAATAGCCTGATCGGCTCGGTGCCCACATTTCGAAAGAGTGAGACCCGGGTTCGATCCCGGCACGCACCAATTTTTCAGTGGAAATATGTGCGTTGCGTTGCCAACCTCTGAAAGTGGCAGAGATAGCCGGGCAGCACACGTCTGACTTGGGCGATCACACAGTTAAGCAACAAATTGATTGGGTGACCACTCTAGTCGGCATTGGCTAGCGCGAGGGATCTCTGCACACTAGGAGAAGGGCCTAATGCTCCAGTGGTCGATAAAGAAGAGTTCTTTATCAATCACTGTAGACTTAGCCCAGCTCCGACTGTACTAACATGGGTTTTCTCTGTGGTTTTCCCATGTTTCTGTTCCTATAGCCTAGAGGTGAGGTTCAGGGCAAATGCGGTACAGAAGGCACAAGTCGGTCCATAGCCGCACACAAAGCGGGGAAAAATCTGATGAATCCCCAAATGAGAGTGGGGATATCAGACTTGTAAAAACCATAAAATGGTATACAAGTAAAACTCATAATAATAAAATAATCTTGAAGTAAGTAACCTTTGATATTAATTTCTATTTCAGACGATTTTGAAGATAGTGAATTATGGATAGCGAAGAATGAATTCGGACCTATTGAACAAGTATCAAAAAAAAAAGGTAAAGAATGTATGAAAAGTTAACTGCTATGTCTGCTGCAGGTCTAATTTATTAACGGTTCTTTAATGTTTTTGGTTTCAGATACTAAAACAGAACCTCAGCTGAATAGAAAGCTACGAAGTGCCAGTCAATCTCGTTGGTCAGAAACCAATTCAGATAAGTCTCAAATAACAGTGAAACCCTATAACAATCCTCGAAAACCACTACCAAGAATTTCAATACGACGACCGCTATCTCCAGACCCCGATCAAAGCCTAAATAACAAGTGTTTAAAATCAAATGAAAATTCTAACCCTGGTATCCTGACTGACCACATAACCCCAGCGTCTGACAGCTCAAAACAAGAAAAATCAATAATCATCACTGGCAATCAGGTTATTCAGAAAGATCAGATAAAGACAAACTACGTTTCCAATGACGAGATGAACACCGAGCAGAGTACTCAACCTGAAATTATTAAGGAAAATCAGTCAGTTAAACATTCAGTCCAATCTACTTCAGCAAAACTTCCGGTTGAGCATCAACTTTTACCACAGCCGCCAACGGAGCAACAACTGTCACTGCAGCCTCCAACTGTTCGAAAACCGTCACCGCAGCCTCCAATTGATCAACAACCGTCACCGAAGTTTATAGCTGAGCAACATTCTTCATCAAAGTTTTCAGGTAAACAACAATTTTTATCTGTTGGCCAAGACTATCAACAACCTGTTAGCATGACAGCTGTAGATCTGGATGAATCTAAAGGAGATCACGATAGCTGTCAAAACGTTCTGCATGATCTTATCACGGATGGAAAACCATCTATTAAAACTCCGAGCACTTTCAAACCGAATACTCAGCCTCACCCGATGAACGAGAGACCAACTCCACTGGTTCATCATGAACATTCATTTCCTAAGCCGCACTCGCAAAATGTAACTGCTGGACCATCAGAGGAACCCAATAACTGCCAAGAAACTCATCTTCACTGGATTTTGGGTACGCCAAAGATAGTACCGAAGTCCTCCAGTACAACTAACCAGCTTTTTCAGCAATATGGATACCCTCAATCACCAATTTTTTCAGTCGGTAGCACTTCAAATACAAAATTCCAATCCCAAGGATTCAGTGGGAAAAATTCTATTGAAGTGGCTGATAACCCCTTATTTTTGCGATCTCAAGACATTAATAGCATGCCATTCCATTCTCAGCATGAACACACTTCGGAAAAGCTGACTCAAATGTTAAAACTAAAAGCTAGACAAAAATCTTCAGAAGTGAAGAAAGTGAAAAATCCCGTTGATAAGAAAACTCGTCTTGAAGGTATCACAAAAAATATTGCATCTGTACAATATCCACCAAACTCAATGAGACAACTGGGCTTAGCTGGTTCAACCGTCGCGCAATCTGCAGAATTTGCTCAACATCAGTTACAACAGACACAAATTGATGGGTCACTCATGAATGACGATAGACGTAGAATGAGACAAAACGTTCTTAGTCAGAGAGATCCTCGTGCCCGAGGTATGATGAATACACCAACCTCACGGAACTTCTTAAAGTTAGCTCACCAGAATAACCCTTTTCTCGGGACATCATATGAACAACAATATTTGCCGACTCGGGAAGACTATTTGCAGCAATTCACACGTCTTCAAGATAGGCTTACAATGCTAAACATGACTCCAACTTTTGATCAGAATAATTATTATCAACATGCTATGATGAACGAAGGATTCGTTATACAAAGTCAACAGAACCCGATTAACCAGCCTATTCACTTCCTTCCCCAAAATGAAAATCAATACGCGACGATTAACAACGCGTACTCACAAGAAGTGAAAAGCCATGAACTGATGAAGAGATATGCTGACGGAGCTTACGTTATTTACAAGTCTATTGATCCCAAGGAAGTGAATATTCAATTTCCTACACACCACTCATCGACTCAGTTACATCCGGATGCTGAAAATTCACAAATAAAACAAGATCAACAGAATTTTCGAGATCCGCGTACAACAAACACACGAAATGGCCTTCCGCTTAAATCGACGCATAGCTCTCTCATTTCTGAGTCTCAAAAAGTCATTAAGAGATCACGATCACTCTCTACCTCAATAACTCCGAGTCAAGCACTTTTAGATGCTCGGAGCTGCTTAATTCAAGCATTGAATGTACAGGAAAGAGTAAATCAGAGTTCTACGAAATCTAATAATACAAATCTAGCAGCTATTTCTGAAATCAAGACAGTAGAACTAGCTTCTTCTACGGAAAACACCGAGGTTCGAACTATGCCATCATCTAACCAAATACAGGCGACACAATTTACTTTGGTTCAAAACGAACATGACTGCCGATGTCCTTGCATAAAAAAAATTATGATTGATCGAGCTACCGAAACAGAGTCAATGATGGATGTCAGTCTTCTGACATCGTCTCTTCCTGAAAGCGCATCAAGAGCAGTGGAAAGTGTGCGTCAGACGGACGAATGGTTCGAAAAAGAACAAGACTCACTTTATCAAGAGGCATCTGTAGATTCTGAAAGTACAACAGACAAAGAGATCGAAGCAGAAAACGAAATAGATCCAGAAGCTAATCAGGCGACTCTGACTGCTGAACAAAACCTCACACAGAAAAATCAGCATGAACAATCCAGAATAATTGCTGTGCAGAACATGTTGGATGTAATCGGTACTCTCATGACTCAAATGGGAGCCAATTTATCTTTCACAGATGACATGCTCAATTGCTTACGAAATTCCACCCTTGTATGTGCAAAAACATACGAAACATTATTAGAAAAAGTCGATGAATTTAACTCGATAGAGCCCCTCCAGAATTCTGCGTCTCCACCTAACAACGTGATATCACAAGTTACTCAAGGAATACCAGCTGTAGATATCGATAACAGTACTAGTGTGGGCAACGCAACGACATCGATTTGTGAGCAAAAAGGTACGTTCTCTCTGCCAGCAGAATATGATCCAAATGATACCAAGTGGACTCTAAAGTACCGAAAGAAGAAGGCAGGACTCGTCGAGCTCATACCTCAAACTGGTGTTTACGTCAAGAGGAAAGAGCTGAAACGTTGTATACGGGAATCTAACGACTGCAGAACGCTGGCACGTTTGCTATTAACAGAAGTCTTTAGCCACAGCGCATTGAGTGTGTGCTCATTGACAGGTGGGAAGGCAAAAGCTTTCAATTCCGTGAACATTGACGTCAGACCAGGACTAGATGAAAACGCCAGAATGGTCCTGCTAACATTCGTTGAACAGCACGGGAAAGAACAAGGTTGGGACACAGTCAACACATCAGCTGTTATGAGTACTATTCGAACCAAGATTAATGACATAAGAGCCAAGCATGAGCAGACATGCAAAGTTTAAATATATACTAAAATAATCATTTGTAATTATCATGCAACTGATTACGGGTCGTAATTATAAGTAGAACATAATGAGTTCAATTAGTGGGTGTTTTGTGTGTTAGATTAATTTAAGCTCTGCAGATTAACACTATATTCTTGTACCTGATTATTCTGTATTACACTGGAGCCAAAATAGTCAAGTAATTCATGTATGTCTTATGAGTATTATTGTTTAACTAAAGCCGGTAGTTGTGTACTTATGTTTTCTCGCTGATTAGATGAGTTATCAGTTAGTCTGATGAGTCTATGAGTACAACAACGTAGTGTCAAGACTGATCAGTAGCTGTAGTAGTATATTATTGTTTATCTTATATTTATATTTATACGTTTTTTATAACATGTTCATTGTAGAAATTTATACAACAAAATGATAAACTCGTGTTTTCATTCAGATAACCTTTTCATGTAAATATTCTAATCAATAAACGTCCTAATGACTTTATTTGAGTTGTTAGAACGCAATTGTGTCAAAGATGATAACTTTTCTTGAGAAAATTTCCTTTTGATTAACAACCGAATATTTTCAAGTCTGCCACACTACCTCAAGTTTAATATCGTCACTATACACGTGTAAAAATATTATCATTCATGAAAATTATATGGTCAATAAACTAGAACATTGACATCTCTAATAAAAATCCAGACTAGTTTCTTGTTGACTCAATAAGGTTAAGTGCTGTTGACAGAGAGCTTTCAATTGATGATAGTGTTATTCAATATCACCAATTTAATGATTGAATAAGGAATAGTACTTTTCTAGAAAAAGTAATAAATGACACAGTATATTTATGTCAGGCCCGTCACTTTTATAGCTGGACGCACCCACACATATGACCTACAAATATTTGATGTAGTTCGGGTTGTTATCTTTTAGTGTGCAAGCTAATTAGAGCATAGCTACTTTTCCGTTGATAAAAAAAACTGATTCAATAGTTTTAATTGGAAAAAATGGTCATTATAATATAATGAGTTCCGGCTATGTAAAATAATTAATTTTAAAAACAGGTAAATCATTAGTAGAAATATCGTTGAACCATAATTAATTATAGGTAAACCACTAATTTCCAAGTAATTATATTAACATTCCAATGTAGTCTTATAGATTCCCAGTTAAATTATATTTCACATTGTCATTGTTTAACGATCCGTTTAATGATTTGATTACACTAGATCTTACAAGATAAAAGTGACAATATTTTGTTAAATCAGGTGTGTTAGTTCCTAATTCATAAATATCATGCGACAGCTAACAAATAAAAAGTTTCAATGCATGGGCCCTATACTGCTATTGGGAAAAATTGGTAAGTTTCTGGAAGTCTAATAACAACCTTTTGGTCACCTCATAAGTTTTTGTTTAACATGATAACAGAAAAAAATAGCAATTATAAATCGCTATTTGTAACAATCATATTTCTTCAAAAACATTGGATCGGGAGCAGTGTGGCTTGTAAAAATGAATAATAATATCTATCTATAAAATAATACCGGTCTTCGAGTCATACCTTAAATAATCATATTTATAGAAAGAATTATGAGCGGCCACTCGACACGCGTCTGACTTTGGCGATCACCCAGGCTAAGCAACATTGACTGTGGTTAGTACTTGGATGAGTGACCGCCTAGTCAACACTGGCTAACGCGTAGGTCTCCGTGCGGTAAGAGAGGAGACAAATGTTTCGATAATCGATAAAAAGAGTATCCTTATCGATTACCGTGAGCTTAACCCTGCTCCGATTGTACTGGCATGGGTTTTTCTCTGTGGTTTCTCCATGTCACTATTCCAAGAGACTAAGAAGAGGTGAGGAATAGGACAAATGCAGTACAAGAAGCACAAGTCGGTCCACAGAAGCAAAAAAATCAGTGGAGAAGCAGAGGACCACTGAAGTGGGGGTGAGGATAAAAAAATGATAGGAAGGGTCGTAGTTCCCCGCTTCCAGGCCAATAGGCTGAAGCGTGAAGACCGAATATAAAAAAAAAAGAATCATGATGTTTACGCGACATCGACTACGACAAGACACCTATACAGATGTTCACCAACTACATAAATATAGTTGTTGTTAACCATGTATTTATCTAATGATACATTCGCACACAGTGGTACAAATTCAAACTGAACTATAAATGCTACATGTCGTAAACAAGTGAAATTTACTGCGCACCACGTAGTAAGGCTGAGTAAATAGGGGTAGAAAACAATTGTATTCTTACTGTCAAATGTATTTTGGTATCTTTGTTACCTAATTACACACATTTTTCAACTGTTTAAGCTAATAGCTTCAATTTGATGGAAAAAAACAGTTCTAGTGACCACATCTGACACATTTCTTTGCTTTAGATCAATGCCCAGACTACATAAGTGTTATTGAAAGTATATTGTGCCGCTAACGGCGATGTGAACACGATGAATCTTTGAACAATGAATCTTTGGACAAAATTTACGTGTTGACTATAGTAAAAATATATTTCTATTGATTTATGATATATTAGCATAACATCACAAGGATAGAAGCCAAAATTTCTATTATTAAAATATGTTTATGCACGTCAAATGTATTCTGGTAAGTTTGCATGACAGGAAGCTACTATTTTAGTTATATTGTGTTTATATATCATGTGTAAGTTGACAGATCTTTTGGACTACTGAACTCTGTACAGCATTTGAGCTTTCTACTTTGGATACCATCACAATGACTGCTTACGAAGAACATCAATTTGCAAAAGTATTGAGCTATCATTGCTGTCCTCTGCGCATTGTTTTTTAATCCAAAAATAATACGAAAATTCCATGATTGATGATTCTAATTGACTTAGAACCGGAAAACTGTTCATAAATCACTCGGCAACAGTCATTGTCGTAGTTATTTATAGGCATCAACTAAATAATTAAGTGATAAGATTATTGAAAACCGTCAAAACGTAGTCATAAATTTTTCATCTCATGATTTATAATGAAAATTCTTTTTAAAGCCAGCTCAATAGAGTTGTGGTTGATAAAAAAGCAAGAAACTGGTTTACAGCTACATGGAAAGGGTTATTCTGAGAAAAACACCAGTCATGTGGAATAATTTATTCTGATTGACAATGACATTTACGACAGCGACGTTGAATAAACTTATACATACTTAAATTATAGTAATAAATATTCCCGTTTTACCGAAAGCTGTTGAATAATTAATGTCTATTAAATAAGGCTCTAACAATATTTGACACGTTGTAAAAATTTGATTATTCTAGTAACAATTACGTTGAAGAGAAAATGGTGTAAGTGTTGAATATACACGGAAAGATTAAAACCCGACTGGTTCGTGTTCTGCACCAGACTCGGTCGTGTGCGGGTTACTTTGCACGGATTCTGGTACATCACCCGACTGAGTCGTGTGCGCATCAGAATGATTCGTGTGCGGACCAGACTGAGTCGTGTTTACATACGACTCAGTCGTGTTCTGCACCAGACTCAGTCGGGTGATGTACCAGAATCCATGCAATGTAACCCGCACACGACTGAGTCTGGTGCAGAACACGAACCAGTCGGGTTTTAATCTTTCCGTGTATTTCTGAATATCTACATCAATGAGAAATTCCTCATGCGTCACAGCAATCGTATGAAAGCTATTCAAAAGTCGTAAGCTGGACATTGCGCTGAGGTAAGATTCTTCACATCGTTTCAGAATCCTATATAATTAAGTTGTCAATGTTTTGATTTTGATTCGATTTTGACGGTACAAGGAAACTACGGCTGACATAGTTATGTGCCAAAGCTGAATCAGGATGGTTTATAAATTGCGAATTTTTGCGTTTCAGTGAGGTTACAAGTTCGGGTCAACTTTACAAATTAAGAAGCTTTTTGAATGACGAACAAAAATACTGAATTAATTCTCAGGATATATTCACTTACAGCTTCTTATGTTTTCGCTTAATAAGTGTATATTGAGACAATCTATTGAGCGGCGTTTAAGTTCCTTAAATTTTAAGTTTGAGAGCTTTACTAGAGGT
>CAJQFG010000007.1:0-17500 GCA_905404095.1 Glaucopsyche alexis
GGGTTAGGTTTTTTTTTTTTTTTTTTTTTTTTTTTTTTTTTTTTTTTTTTTTTTTTTTTTTTTTTTTTTTTTTTTTTATTGTTCCCCCAGCCATTAGCCAGGCCAATTTTTAGCTTGTGTAATATTTCCTACTTGTAGACAATTTATTTATTTATTACTTACATTTTTACTTCTATTATTTTATACATTTCTTCTCGTTACATTTATTGCTATTTTTCTTACATATTTACTCCTTTTCCCTGTTTTTTATAATTCAGTCATTAATTTTATACATTTTATTTCCTATCTATTTAATTGTTATTTGCCTTTACTTTATCGTTACATTTCCACTCTACAGATTCATCTCTACATTTATTGCTATTTAATTTTTAACATTTCTCTCTTCTCTTAATTTTTATTACATTTATAGTCTTATATATTGTACTTTCTCTTATTATGTTATTACTTAGCTATTTCTATTTCAGTTACATGATTTTATTTGTTTGTTACATTTTCCAGTGTTTACATTTACTTTTTATTTTATTTAATACTACAGTTTTATTATATAATGTGTTTACACACCCCTACATTTTTTACATTACTGTACTAAGAGACTTCTCATTATTTTACTAAAACATTTCTTACATTTTTAATTTCGTCATTATTCACTGCTACTACCTCACATTAATGTACTACCTCACATTAATTACATTACATTACATTCACTTTTTACATCTTATATTATGTCAGTCAACAGTATTTGTACACCAATATATAACTCTTCTGTGACTTATTTCAGTACGGGGCGCCCAGGTTGGCGCTTGCGATGAAAATATATTCACAATATTTTTTAATGCAATTTGTGATCTGCCACATTGCACTTCGGGAAAAACACAATAGCACCAGTTAACAAGTTTTTGTATACGTAAGATTAATTGTTTTCTTAGCTATATATGCTGTGCTATATGCAATATAGCCATATATATGCAAAGTCATTGTTTTTTTTTTTTTTTTTTTTTTTTTTTTTTTTTTTTTTTTTTTTTTTTTTTTTTTTTTTTTTTTTTTTTTTTTTTTTTTTTTTTTTTTTTTTTTTTTTTTTTTTTCATAAATATATATCTAATTCATTGTATATATCTGTAATCTAACCACTGGAGCCTTTTGTCTGCTATTCTTTTGGATTTCCTAAACTTTTAAGTTTAACAAATCCAAGTTACATACTTTTGGGCTTTGGCCATGCTGGTGCTATTGTCCTTTTTCTTCCTGGCTGTCATAGGCTACTGTAGCTCGTGCTATGGCGTCCCACTTACACCGCACTGGGCACACCGTACTGAACGCGTTATGATCTGTCCTTTCTAACTGCTCTTTTTTGCAATTCGTACAACACGGTTTCGTGCCATCTTTCCGACTCTCACACTGGGACTGGTGGTGGTCCCCGGAGCAGTGGCTACACTTCGCTTCGGTGTTACTATTGCAGTGTCGCCTTCCATGCCCATATCCCAGACAGTGCGAACACTGTATTAGGGGGGACTGGTCGGCGACTCTAATGCGCTGCATGTCCACGTATAGATGGCCTGCCTTTGTGAAGCATCGCCACAGCCCCGGCGACACCGTCAGTACCACGTGCTCTGTACTATCATCTTTTCCTTTCTTCCTGTATTTTACTACCATCCTATCCATATTTACCCCAGTTTGTGACTGCATGAGGTGCTTATTTTGAGTTCTGATTGCGTCTAGGATGTCTTCATCAGTACTCGACTTAAGCACCCCATACAAAATCACCTGCGGGTCCTTATTTTCTACATTTTCTACTTCTAATTTACTTCCACTTTTTTCTATTTTACTTTTAGCTTTTTCCCTATCCATTTTATTATTAAACCCTATTATTACTTTTCTATCTTTCCCTTTTCTAATCCTTTCAATTTTTATTCCTTCCTTCTTTGGTTCTATCACTTTTCCTGCCTCAGTTACTATTTCCGATCCTGTCATAATATTTTCCCTGTCTGTGACAATCAAAGAGTGGAGGGTTTTGTGCTTCAGTTCCGGGGGTGAGGTTTCGGTTTCCCCACCACCACTGACCGCACTAGCATACGTCGCCGGTTGGGTTACTATAGGTTGGGCCCTACAATATTTCACGCATTCTTCCATCCTATCCACATTCTCGTTACTCTCACTTATAACTTTCTCGCTACTCTCCCTTACCGTTTCACCTATTAATTCCACTATCCGTTCTTCCGTCGTCGTGACATGTTCTTTTATTCTTTCTATTCCATCCTTGCTCTCACCTATAACGTTTCCACTACTCTCCCTTACCGTTTCACCTATCAAATCCACTATCCGTTCTTTCGTCATTGTAACATGCTCTTTTATCCTATCTATTCCATCCTTGCTCTCAACTATAACCATCTCACTACTCGTTTTGACTGTTTTACCTATAAGTTCCACTATTTTTTCATTCGTCCTCGTTACGTGATTTTTAAGTCTGTCTATTCCGTTCTTACTCTCACTCACAACTTCATCCATGTTTGTTCTTACCTTACTTCCCATCTTATCCGCCATCCGTTCATTCGTCTCATCAATGTATTCTTTCAAATCTACTATCTTTTCATCCATATACTCTTTCACACTCCTTATTTCCTCTCTCACTTGTTCCATCGCCTTCAGACCCATTTCCACTATTAGTTCCTTGATGTCACAGTCTTTTAAAATTTCGAAGTTCTCTTCCCTTGTACACTGTACTCCTGCGTCCCTTATTTCTTTGTTTTCTTTGAGTGTTAATTCCAACCCATCCTTGGTGAATGATGCGGCCCTACCAATGCGGTCAGTAATTTTTGTTAGGTTTTCTACTAAACCAGACTTTAACTCTCCCTTCATGTTCCTAGTCTGGTGTAGCAGACGGACACTATTTCTGGCCGCATCAGCAGTTTCCGCCAGGAGGGCGCCTATGGATTCATATGGGTGCAGCGGCTGGTTTTTAGCCTTTGGACTATGTCGCTTAATACTAGACCCCGGCGTATCCATGAAGAGTCGAAGGGTTGGTTTGGGGATCTTGTTATGTGGGGTATGTACCGTGGCCATTTCTATATTTATGTGGGGGAACTCGTCAGTAATTTGTAAAATTAAAATCTAAGTGTATATTTAACCTAACAGTTGCCCCAATAGGGAGACAGACTGGTCCTTATTTACTAGTGTATAATGTATATATGTGTATATGTCTGTTGTGTGTATGTAAAGTATATAGTTTGTATATAATATGTGTATATAACGTTAACTAGTTATACTAGTGTGTCCCGTCAAAGTTTTTAAGAAGCAAGAGCCCACGACTATTAATAATTTATTGTCCTAGGTGATATTTGTTTGTTGGGGTTCTTGTTGTCTTATTTGAATGTTTGTCCTATGTTTGTTTATATATGTATATACGTGTCCTTTGTCTAGTATCTTAACCTAACAGTTGTGCCAAAAATGACACAGCTGGTCCCTATCTAATCTAATTTACTAACAGCTGTCCCAAAAGAGACAACTGGTCCTTATGACTAATAATTTTTAACGTTTTTCGACGCCTTTCGTCGGTCACTCACCCCGTACACACTATTAAATTTAGTTTGTAATATTTAAAGATAAGAATGTGATTTACTATTAATTTTCAATGCCTGTTGATTTTTATTAGCAACAATATTTCAGCAAGTTAACTCCGTCTCCGTCTGGATAATTACTATATGTTGGGGATTTAGTTACTGTATGTTTTATTAATTAAAAATGTATGGATTTTTATGTATGTGTTTTATATTTAATTATTTGTTTATAGTGTAATCTGTTTAGTCAACTTTAATTTAGATTAAGTTTATAGAGTTACTAATAACGAATTACTAATGTTTTAAGAGTTTTGTTGTTGCTTTTTACTATTTTATTTGGTAAATTTCCGTGTTAAGGTTTGGTATTTATATTAATCTGGTTTTAGAATTTATTTATAGAAAAAATTTTTTGTTTGGGAGATATTGTATGTCATACATACACTATTTATTTAATATATTTATTTATTTGTTGTACTCTCTGTAACTATTTGGTCAAATTCTTTGTATTTGTAGATTTTTAAAGTGTTTTAAGTGGTGTTTTGCTAGTTAAGTTATTGGTTTTCCTGTTCTATTTTATATATTTTTAGCTAAAACTCTATTTTATTTTGTATTTATATCGTGTAATTGACTTTTAAATTTAAATTTTTGTTTTGGGGATTTTGTCGAACATACATACACTTTGTTTTTTAGGTCTATTGGTTTGTTATATTATTTAAGAGTTATATTATTTTAAAGGGTTATTTACAGTGTTTCTGTTTAGGTTATAACTGTGACTTTAGTATTTGTAACTTTATAATATAAAAATGTGTTCTAGTATTATTTCTTGAATGCCTGTTGATTTATAATAGCAACGATATTTTGGTTAGGTAAACTCCGCGCTCCGCGGTTTCCCACAGGTGCGAACAGAAAGGTTTAGGATCTTATTTACTAAGCTATTTCAGGCCCTAATATTTATTTGTTGGAATTTTAATGGATTTTAGTTAGTTTATACCTTTATATAATATTATACTCATAGGATTTAGACTTAGAATTTATTAATAATGTTTTTTAGGCTTTAATTTTGATTATGGACCTTTATAGAGATATTATTATTTAGATATTTAACTGACGGTTTTTATTATTCTATTTTATATATAATTTATTTAGGTTATGTATGTTTGTATTTTTAAAGTTAGTTTTTATTTTAAAATATTTATTTATTAGCAAGATTTTTGTTACAGAGGTATAATGGAGCATACACACACTGTTTCTTTAAATAGTTTTTGCTGATTAAGAGCGCTGATGATGATGATTTCACGGCAAGTGTGTTGCTACGGGCACGAATGCGAGGTCCGACGCGTCCGCTCGCACTACAAGACCGCACGCCTGGCGCGTGACGTCACTGCGATAGTTTTTATTATAGTTGTTAATATTTTGAACGTTTTTATAGAGTTTTTATTTCAGGGATTTAATCCAACATACATACACCTACATATATTGTTTACTGTAAATTTATTCTAGTAAACGTTTAGTATCTATATTTTATATTATATTTTAGGCTATTTATTAAGTTTATTTGAAAATTTCTGTTTTGGGGGATTTTTCAACCATACATACACTATTTATCGATTTAATTTAGTTCGTTTAAGATTTTATTTTGTTTGTTTAAGCTAAATTTCTTTTAATTACTATTTTTAATTTTTATTTCGGAGATTTTAACAGACATACATACACTTCACGTATTAATTTTATTTATTTGTTTTTATTTGACTATTTATATCTATATTAGGTATCTAGTTTGAATTAATTATTTGTTTTAGAGTGTTTTGTTCGACAAAACTTTGTTACGGAGATACTGCTAAGCATACACACACTGTTTCCTACGACGCTTGCTAATTTAAATTGCGCGCCAAGCTATTACCCACGAGTGCGAGGGCGAGGTCCGAGGTCCGAGGCGTCGCTATCTGTTCCGCTCGCACCCGTACGCGCCGACTGCACACGGCACTATCGACTACGTCACAGCGATAGGTACTTCGATCTTATCGCAAGATCTAATGTTTACTTTGTTTGTTGGCTGAGCGCTGACCTGATTTTTATTAAGTTATGATTTTAAATATATTATGTTATTTTAATCGGTTTTCTTATTTAAATATTGTTTTTCTTATAATATGTAATTCTAGATTTTAAGATATTTTAATGCAAGTTTTGTTATATTGGGTTTTTCTAAGTTTTTAGTATGTTAAAATTTTTCTTATTTTATTTTTAATTCTAATTTATTGTATATTTGCAAGAGATTATACTTTTAATTTAAAGCTATTTATTTAACGGATTTTAATTTAATACTTTTTATTAATATTTAACAGATCGTTTATTTTGCAGTTGCGCTCGGCCTATAGGACCGCACAAGTTGCTCGGTGCAACGTTAGGGTTGGCACTCTTCCAGTTACTATGTCTGCCGTTCCTCAAACGAGCGGCAGATCACCTGATAGTTTTAAGTGTTTTATTTATTTTGTTTATATTATTTTATGTTAGGTTATATGTAGTTAGTATTTTAGTTTGTTTTATTTTATTTTTGTATTATATTTCCCGGTTTTTTCGTTTTATTCCTTATTTTTGTATTTATATTTTGTATGTTATATAGTATTAGAATCTAGTTTTAATTATTTATTTTATATGGTGTGATTTGGGGGGCTATTTAATATCTATTTCAGTTTATTTTGCCTGTTTAATATGTTATATTATATGTGTATTTATATATAGACGTTTTTATTGTTATATTATTATGATTTATATGTTTTTAGTTAGTTTTTAAGTTAATTTCAGGAATGTTTTGTTTTGATTACGTAACTAGGCTTGGAGCGACCCAAGCGTCATTTGCAACCCTAACTTTATCTTGTTGATCAGTGAGCAAAAACCTACGGCGATGCAGGTGGTCTTGAGTGGCGTAAACAACTTTAGGGTTGTGTCAATTGAGTTGTTTTGCCTCCCGTTCCAGTAAACGAGCGGGGGTTTACCTGATGGTTTTATGTATTTTCTATATTATCTGTTATTTGTACCTTTCTTTCCTATTGTATTTAACTATTGTTGGGGGGGGGGGGATACTATTTTTGTTTTACCTATAGATCTATTTAGTTTATATTTTATTATGTCTATTTTACCCTATAATATACACGATTATATGTTTATATATAATGTGTATATATATATTCTATATTTATTTTAATTATCTAAAATATTTAATTTTTATTATTTAGTTTTGTATGTTGTTTATGACTTTTTTATTTATTTTATGTATTTTTTCGCCCGATTATTTAGTTATGTGTATATATAGTCTAACGTAATAATAATATATATGTATTACGTTTTTTATTAAAAAGAATATTTCCTATTAAGCTGATTTTTGATACCTGAACCTAGTGTGGCTGATCTCTGATACTCAACCTGTGACTATCAACGACGCGTCATTTGCAACCCTATCTTTATCTGAGTTGATCAGTAGGTAAGGGCCAGGTGGCGCGTCGCACCTGCCAGATGGCTAGGGCGGACTCTAATGGCGTAAACAAGGTTAGGGTTATGTCGACTGAGATATTTTGCCTCTCGTTACAGTAAACGAGCGGCGGGTCACCTGATACTAATAATTTTTATTTAGTTACTTTTTTGAGGAGTTTTAGGTTTTATATGTTTATGAGTTTATGTTGTTTGTATGTTACGTATTTATTATTTATGTTTTTATATTTACTTTTATTTACTATTTATTTTAACCTATTTATTTGTGTTTTTAATTACTATTGCCGCTACTTTAATTAAGAGGTATTTTATGGGTATTTTAGAACTATTATGTTACTTGTTTATAAGAGTTTTGTTATTTTAAGTTATAATTTTTATTTATTTCTATATTGTATATTTTTATGTTTTACTATTACTATTTAATATGCCGACGAAAGGCGTTTGAAACGGACCTGTGCGAAAACAAACTTGTAAAGGTGGTCAAGCAGTATCTTTATCGACAGTACACATACCATTTAAAAACTCGATCATTTGCAGCCCTAATAAATTTCCGCCTTGACCTACTTTCTGTGACTCTGACGTCACAGTTTGACTTATAAAAACGCGATTATCTCCGTAATTACTGGGTGGATTTTTGCGAAACTTTTGGAGAATGTATGTTACTGCTCAAGCAATACTATGGAATGATTTAAAATTTTTGTTTCCAGGTATTTTAGGTGTTTTCTATGGAATTAGCAAAAATAGGCACTGGCGGAGATCCGCCCTACTATTATACTTACAACTTAAAACCCTAATTGCAGCTAAACTATATAATTAAGAGTTACAGGGTTTTCATCAGTCTGTTGGGTATATTGTCTAGTTTCTTATTTACTATTTCAGTCTATTTAATTAAATCTGGATCTATTTATTTTAGAGCGTCTAAGCAATTTTGTCAATATTTCCTAATCTTATATTAATTAAAATTATATCTTAGCTTGGTTTTTTCGGCTCCCGGCTGCTGGTGTTGTCTTGTGGTGTCGGTCCGCTGGTCCCCTGCGAGTCTAGACCGCCTAGGACCCGATCTAGACTTTTAGGTTTTTTCCTATTTTCTCAGCAACCGCTCACCAGATCTTCTTGAAATTTTTGGTCAGGGTACTCCTATTGGGTCCTCACAAGGCACAAAAATAAAAACAGTATGTCGTCGATCTTAATTCCGAGTTTTAAAAAGTCCTAATTTTGACACTTTTTGAAAGTCTTATATCTTCCGTATTTCACGTCCGATTTTTGTTCTGCCAACGGAATTTGCAGGTCCTGGTAGTTCCGCTTCGAGTAGGTCTGTCCTCTCTCCCCCCTCGGCTGTTTTCGCGCCCCCGCCCTAGGGTTCCGTCAAGGTTTTTCGGCTGTATTTCGTAAGTCCTTGGCCGAAAAAATCCGATCTTCTTCAAGCTGCTAGCGGGTGTCCTGGCACTTTGTTTACCGTCGAAAAAAGTGGGGGTCGCCGCGACTAATCGCGCGCCGCACGCGTCGGAAGTTAAAATCGCGGGTGAAATCGCGGTTTTTTGGCGAAAACTCGCGAACCACTGGTCGGATTTCCACGCGGTTTTCACTTTTATGCTCGACTGATTATTGCGCGTATTTTGACGTATCGCACTCAATTATACCGCACTTTTTGCCACTTTAAGCGATTTTAATGCACTTTAACTCACTTTGCAGCGGTTCTATGGTCGCTGGGCGCGTGCTTCCTCGACTGCGGTCGAAGCGGAACTGGTTAGGTTAGGTTAGGTTAGGTTAGGTTAGGTTAGGTTAGGTTAGGTTAGGTTAGGTTAGGTTAGGTTAGGTTAGGTTAGGTTAGGTTAGGTTAGGTTAGGTTAGGTTAGGTTAGGTTAGGTTAGGTTAGGTTAGGTTAGGTTAGGTTAGGTTAGGTTAGGTTAGGTTAGGTTAGGTTAGGTTAGGTTAGGTTAGGTTAGGTTAGGTTAGGTTAGGTTAGGTTAGGTTAGGTTAGGTTAGGTTAGGTTAGGTTAGGTTAGGTTAGGTTAGGTTAGGTTAGGTTAGGTTAGGTTAGGTTAGGTTAGGTTAGGTTAGGTTAGGTTAGGTTAGGTTAGGTTAGGTTAGGTTAGGTTAGGTTAGGTTAGGTTAGGTTAGGTTAGGTTAGGTTAGGTTAGGTTAGGTTAGGTTAGGTTAGGTTAGGTTAGGTTAGGTTAGGTTAGGTTAGGTTAGGTTAGGTTAGGTTAGGTTAGGTTAGGTTAGGTTAGTTAGGTTAGGTTAGGTTAGGTTAGGTTAGGTTAGGTTAGGTTAGGTTAGGTTAGGTTAGGTTAGGTTAGGTTAGGTTAGGTTAGGTTAGGTTAGGTTAGGTTAGGTTAGGTTAGGTTAGGTTAGGTTAGGTTAGGTTAGGTTAGGTTAGGTTAGGTTAGGTTAGGTTAGGTTAGGTTAGGTTAGGTTAGGTTAGGTTAGGTTAGGTTAGGTTAGGTTAGGTTAGGTTAGGTTAGGTTAGGTTAGGTTAGGTTAGGTTAGGTTAGGTTAGGTTAGGTTAGGTTAGGTTAGGTTAGGTTAGGTTAGGTTAGGTTAGGTTAGGTTAGGTTAGGTTAGGTTAGGTTAGGTTAGGTTAGGTTAGGTTAGGTTAGGTTAGGTTAGGTTAGGTTAGGTTAGGTTAGGTTAGGTTAGGTTAGGTTAGGTTAGGTTAGGTTAGGTTAGGTTAGGTTAGGTTAGGTTAGGTTAGGTTAGGTTAGGTTAGGTTAGGTTAGGTTAGGTTAGGTTAGGTTAGGTTAGGTTAGGTTAGGTTAGGTTAGGTTAGGTTAGGTTAGGTTAGGTTAGGTTAGGTTAGGTTAGGTTAGGTTAGGTTAGGTTAGGTTAGGTTAGGTTAGGTTAGGTTAGGTTAGGTTAGGTTAGGTTAGGTTAGGTTAGGTTAGGTTAGGTTAGGTTAGGTTAGGTTAGGTTAGGTTAGGTTAGGTTAGGTTAGGTTAGGTTAGGTTAGGTTAGGTTAGGTTAGGTTAGGTTAGGTTAGGTTAGGTTAGGTTAGGTTAGGTTAGGTTAGGTTAGGTTAGGTTAGGTTAGGTTAGGTTAGGTTAGGTTGAACTTAAATTTCCTTAGGCGAAGCCTATGCTAGTCAACGGAGATTTATGTTCACGGTGGCTATCAAAAGGTACCTCTTTTGTCGATTTTTGGGCGTTCGAATTTTCTCGGTACCTCTTTTGGTTGCCGAGATATTCATTCTTTTGTGTTTAAGAACAACTTATATTGTTTCCCATACATTCCGCTGAGAAAGTCATCCACATAAAACAACTCTGGTCGACTACTTTTGTCCCAGTGTTGTGGTGTGTGGGTGGCCCTCCCGGGGTGGGAACAATTTTTTGTATATTACTTTAGGTTAGTTCTTTCATTTTGGTGTATATTTATTTTTATTTTGGTGTTGGCTTTTTATTTAGAATTTTTATAGTTTAGGTTATTGTGTTTAGATTATTCATCTAAACATTTCTTTGAAGCTAGGCTTCATATAAGAGGTGTGCCTTGGGGTACTCCCAAATTTTATTTGGGCACCATGTCAGGGGGGGACGGGAGAAGTCAGGGGGGGGGGTTCCGTTTGTCGTTTGGGGATGGGACGGATCTGAGGAGTGATTGTGGGACGTCTACGGAAGAGCGTAGAGACATCGAGAGTGATGATGGCGGAGCCAATCTCAGTAGTCGGGAATTGGTGAAAAGGACGGGTCGTGTTAGTGCAGGAGTGACTATGGAGGAGATATTGGGCTTGGAATCGGTGCCCTCTGTGCCGTCCATGTCCGTATCCGATTCGGAGACGTTAGCAACTAAACGTGCTTATACGGAGGTCTCCGGCTCTGACACTGAGGGTGCCGGGACTGACAGTAACTTGAGGGCCCAGACCGCTAAGCGAGGAAAGGCACGCGGCTCGGTGAGCAGACTTTCTGCTGCTCGTCAGGAGCTGAGGGAGAGAGCGGACGAAGTTAGGGCGGCAGAATTTGCTGCCTCTCTGGAGAGGAAATACAGAAAGGAAGCTGCGGGGAGCAATCCTCCGCCACCGGGGCCACTCGACATAGATGTGGACACGATGGGTCCGGAGGACTTGATCAGCGCCGCCGAGGACAATCTTGAGGAGATCCTTGGCATTGCTGCCAAGTCCTCTAACCTCAAGGGTGGCTACGCCAACAAAATTCGGCGCGCCACCTCTGCTGTTAGGACAATAATAGACGCGCTTGCGGCGCGAACTATAGTTGAGGAGACTCGCCGCCTCACTGCGGACAATGGGAGGCTCCGCCGCGAGATCGGGAATCTCCGCGAAGAGGTTCGCGCCTACAAGCGCGACTTTGAGGCGAGCCGGTCTGAGGCCGCAAAGGAGAGGCGTTCTCCGATGTCCAGCGAACAGCTGGGCATACTGGAGAATAACATCGCCAGGTTGGTGGGCAACTTGGTGGATGGGCGACTGGCGGCGTTGGAAGATCGTCTGCCGCCCCCAGTCATTGTTCGCCCGCCTCTGGCGGCCGATAAAAGGAGGGCGGCCCGCGATCGGGCCGCGAGCGAAAGGCGTCCTACGTCAGCAGTGGTGGCGACAGATTCTCCGGTGCAGGTAATGCCGGAGCGCGCTCCTTCACCGGTGCCAGTGGCAGCACAGGCATCAACGCAGGCAGGCCGTCGGGTCCGGGAGGAGTTTCCGGCTCTCCCAGTGCGCCCAGAGGTGCGACCGGCCCCTGCCCCTGTTAAAAAGAACAAGGGCAAGGGTAAGGGGAAGAAGACGGCCAATCCTGGCCCATCCACGTCGGAGGTAACGCTGGCGCCTGCGGGTGTAGCGAAGGAGCCTAACGCGGAGTGGACCGAGGTCGTCCGCCGTAAGGCTCCCAAAAAGAAGGCCCCATTGGGGCCCCCGGTAGCAGCGGCCGTGAAGAAGCCTAAGGTTATCATGCCTCGCTCCACGGCCGTTCTGATTAAATTGCGGCCTGAGGCCTCAATGAATGGGGCGACATACGGCTCCGTCCTACAAAAGGCGGAGTCAAAAATTAAATTGGAGGAGCTGGGTATCGGTCCTCTCCGGATCCGGCAGTCAGGGACCGGAGCAAGGCTCATAGAGATACCTGGCTCCACAAGCCACGAAAAGGCGGACAATCTGGCGGCCCGCCTATCAGAGGTTCTGGAGGGGGAGGCAGAGATCTCCAGGCCCGTGAAGTGTGCTAATTTTAAGCTCACGGGCCTCTCTGACTCTGCTACCGTGGAGAGCGTCAAATCCGCGGTAGCTAGAGAGTCTGGCTGCTCCCCCGCCCAGGTCTGGGTGGGCGAAATCCAGCGGGGCGTAATGGCGGCGGGTGTTGCCCGCATGAGCTGCCCAACCATGGCAGCAAAGAAATTGGTGGCTCTGGGCAGCATTGCGGTTGGGTGGACCAAGATTTCGGTCCACCTGGTGGATGCGCGACCGAAACACTGTTTCCGGTGTTTGGGTATGGGGCACTATTCTGCGTTGTGCCCCTCACCGAAGGACCGCAGCGGCTTATGCTACCGCTGCGGAGAACCCGGACACACTGCATCCGGGTGTAAGGTCGCGCACCCGAAATGCGCGGTCTGCTCAGACGCGAGAAGACCGTCGGACCACGTAATGGGGGGCAGAATGTGTAACCCCCCAGTAACCCGGGGAAAAGTTCCCTCCTCTCAATCTGGGAGGGGACAGGCGGCGCCTGAAGCTGAGATGTCAGAGTAATGCCAGGACATCTCAGCTTCTTACAGGCCAACATTAACCACTCCGCTGCGGCTCAGGACCTCTTCCTGCAGGCCGTGGCGGAGCGGAGTGTTGACGTGGCGGTGGTATCGGAGCCCTACTATGTCCCTACCCAGGCGAATTGGGCAGGGGACGATCAGGGCTCCGTCGCCATAATGATGAGGCCAGGCGCTGGACCCTCCCTCATACCCAGAATGAGGGGCCCCGGGTATGTGGTCGCGGTTTGGGGAGAGTACGCAATTATAGGCGTATACTTCTCCCCGAACCGAAACTTAGCGGCCCTGGAACAGTTTCTCGATGTTCTGGGGCCGCTAGTGAGGAGGCTAGCTCCCCTCCCTGTTATCGTGGCTGGGGACTTCAACGCCAAGTCCTCGGCGTGGGGGTCCCCGGTCACTGACCCGAAGGGAAGGGAGGTGGAAGAGTGGGCGCTGGCCGCGGGGCTGTCCCTGCTCAATAGAGGGACAGTCCCGACGTGCGTGCGACGAACGGGCTCGTCAGTGGTGGACCTTACGTTCGCCACTCCCGTCGTCGCACGCCGGGTGGAAGGGTGGAGGGTGGAAACGGAGGTGGAGACACTCTCGGACCATCGTTACATAAGGTTCGAGGTGTCTCCAGCCTCTGCATCGAGTTCGGCGTCGCAGTCCAGGGGGCGTAGCGTGTTCCCGCGTTGGGCACTCTTAAAGCTCAACCGGGAACTGGCGGAGGAGGCGGCCATCGTCGGCCGCTGGAGCCTCCCGTCTTACGAGGGAATGGGGGTGGAGGAAATGGCTGGCTGTTTCGGCAACGTGCTTAATAGCGTTTGCCGAGCAGCCATGCCAAGAGTTTGGGGTCCTCCCCCACCTCGGCGGGCGGTATATTGGTGGTCGGTGGAGTTGGCCGACCTTCGCGCCGCCTGCAATGCGGCGCGTCGCGCCTATATTCGCAGCAGGCGGCGCCGCCCCCAGGACGAGGAGCGAGATGGCCGGCTGTACAGGGTCTACGTGGCGAAACGAGAGATCCTGCAGCTGGCCATCAGTCGGGCCAAGGAGCGAGCGTGGCTGGAGTTGTTAGAAGGGGTCGAGAACGACCCCTGGGGCCGACCTTACAAACGGGCGCGAGACAAACTTCGCGCCCAGTCGGCCCCCTTGACGGAAACGCTCCAGCCAGAGCTACTGGGGAATATCGTCCGGGAGTTGTTCCCGGACCCCCCGGTAGGCTTCGCTCCGCCGCGGATGGCCCGACGGCCGAACTCGATGGAGGAGGGTGTTCCGCCACCTGTCACCGACGCAGAGATGGAGGCGGTTCTGTCCCGCCTCCGTAGTAAGAAGAGGGCGCCCGGTCCGGACGGGGTGCACGGGAGAGTTCTGTCGATAGCTCTCGTGCACCTCGAAGATGGCCTTCGGGAACTGTTTAACCGCTGTCTTCAGTGCGGTCAGTTCCCGAGGGCATGGAAGGAGGGTCGGCTCGTCCTGCTACCAAAGGACGGGCGACCACCGGACTGTGCGTCGGCGGTGCGGCCGATCGTACTGCTGAACGAGACGGGCAAGGCGTTCGAACGTGTCTTGGCCTCCCGTCTTGTTCAGCATTTGGAGGAAGGTCCGGGGCCCGGACTGTCAGATTCGCAGTTCGGGTTTCGGGCCGGTCGGTCGACCGTCGACGCGATAGGGCGCCTGAGGTCGGTGACAGGTGAGGCGGAACGCGGGAGGGAGGTGGTGGTGGCGGTGTCGTTGGACATCGCCAATGCCTTCAACAGTCTTCCCCACAGCGTGATACGGGAGGCACTGAATTTCTTCGGCGTGCCTCCGTATATCGGGAGACTGTTGGATGCGTATCTCTCCGATAGGGAGATCGTGTACGAGGACCGGTCGGGGTCCGTAGAGAGGCGGAGAGTCGAGTGCGGCGTCCCTCAGGGTTCGGTTCTGGGCCCGAACCTTTGGGACGTCGGCTACGACTGGGTCCTGCGGAGCGGCCTTCTCCCCGGGATGAGTGTCATCTGCTATGCGGATGACACCTATGTCACATCCCGGGGAAAAAGTTATCAGGAGGCTGCGCGGCTGGCCGAGGTGGGAGTATCCCTCGTAGTCAGCCGCATAGAGCGGTTGGGGCTTCGGGTACGTCTTGACAAAACCGAAGCCCTGCTCTTCCGCGGACCCGGGAGGAAAGGGCCCCCGCCCGGAGCACGACTCCTTATCGGAGAGACGGAGGTCAGGGTGAGTCCAACCCTTAAGTGTCTCGGACTCACCCTGGACGGGAGGTGGACCTTCGGCCCCCACTTTCAACAACTGGGGCCGAAGGTTGTGAGGGCGGCGTCAGCGCTGGGTCGACTCCTGCCTAATGTAGGAGGGCCCAGCGAAGCCTGCAGGCGGCTATACTCCGGAGTTTGTCGGAGTATAGCCTTGTACGGAGCCCCTATTTGGGCGGATTCCCTCACCGCTCGCAACAAGGCCCAGCTGCGGAAGGCGCAGCGGGTCATAGCGGTGAGGGTAATCAGGGGCTACCGTACGGTCTCCTGGGTGGCGGCCACTGCCCTGGCTGGAGATCCGCCGTGGGAGCTCCAGGCGACGGTGCTCGCCGAGGTGCACCTCTTCGCGTCAGAGAGGAGGGCACACTCGGGCGAGTCCCCGACCTGGGAGGAGCTCTTACGAGTGCGGAGGCTGGGGCAACAGTGGTTGCTGCGAAGGTGGGGTGAGGTGCTGGAGCAGTCGCCGTACGGCCAACATACGGCCGCGGCACTGCGTCCGGTCCTTGCGGCGTGGATGCGCCGCAAGCGGAAACCCCTCACCTTCCGCCTTACACAGATACTCACCGGGCATGGATGCTTCGGTGCGTATCTGTGTAAGGTTGCCAGGAGGGAGCCAACGCCAGCCTGCCACCATTGTGGCGCTGCGGAGGACACGGCCCAGCACACCCTAGAGGTGTGCGACAGATGGGCCGTGCAGCGCCACGATCTCGTGGCAGTGCTTGGGCGGGACCTCTCGCTCTCGAGTGTGGTGCGCTGCATGCTCGAGAGCGATGAGGCCTGGCAGGCGGCGGTCTCTTTCTGCGAAGCCGTCATTTCGCAGAAAGAGGCCGCGGAGCGGGACAGAGAGATAGATCCATCCTCTGTTCCGCTCCGCCGGCGTAGGACGGGAGTACGGAGGCGTCGCTTTGCGAACCTCCAATCTCCTGTCTAACGGGGCTCCGGGAGAGGTTGGGAACCTCCCCGGCTTAGCTAGTCCCGGCGCCGAGGGGGACGCTCCAGTTTGCCGGAGTGGCCCCTAATTTTGGTGGAAGTCCGGTCCCTTTGAGAGGGAGACCGGCCGGTCGCGGGGGGTGTCCTGTGTTAGACAGATCCGGGACACTCCCCATATAGCGGCTGAGGGCAATCCGCAGGTGGTTTTAGTTGGTATAAACAGTCGGCGGCCTTCAGCCGCCGGAAGTCCAACATGACCCCCAGGACGACCCATCCTGGGACGGGCATAAAGCCTTTCCCCTGCGAGATCAAAAAAAAAAAAAAAAAAAAAGGTTAGGTTAGGTTAGGTTAGGTTAGGTTAGGTTAGGTTAGGTTAGGTTAGGTTAGGTTAGGTTAGGTTAGGTTAGGTTAGGTTAGGTTAGGTTAGGTTAGGTTAGGTTAGGTTAGGTTAGGTTAGGTTAGGTTAGGTTAGGTTAGGTTAGGTTAGGTTAGGTTAGGTTAGGTTAGGTTAGGTTAGGTTAGGTTAGGTTAGGTTAGGTTAGGTTAGGTTAGGTTAGGTTAGGTTAGGTTAGGTTAGGTTAGGTTAGGTTAGGTTAGGTTAGGTTAGGTTAGGTTAGGTTAGGTTAGGTTAGGTTAGGTTAGGTTAGGTTAGGTTAGGTTAGGTTAGGTTAGGTTAGGTTAGGTTAGGTTAGGTTAGGTTAGGTTAGGTTAGGTTAGGTTAGGTTAGGTTAGGTTAGGTTAGGTTAGGTTAGGTTAGGTTAGGTTAGGTTAGGTTAGGTTAGGTTAGGTTAGGTTAGGTTAGGTTAGGTTAGGTTAGGTTAGGTTAGGTTAGGTTAGGTTAGGTTAGGTTAGGTTAGGTTAGGTTAGGTTAGGTTAGGTTAGGTTAGGTTAGGTTAGGTTAGGTTAGGTTAGGTTAGGTTAGGTTAGGTTAGGTTAGGTTAGGTTAGGTTAGGTTAGGTTAGGTTAGGTTAGGTTAGGTTAGGTTAGGTTAGGTTAGGTTAGGTTAGGTTAGGTTAGGTTAGGTTAGGTTAGGTTAGGTTAGGTTAGGTTAGGTTAGGTTAGGTTAGGTTAGGTTAGGTTAGGTTAGGTTAGGTTAGGTTAGGTTAGGTTAGGTTAGGTTAGGTTAGGTTAGGTTAGGTTAGGTTAGGTTAGGTTAGGTTAGGTTAGGTTAGGTTAGGTTAGGTTAGGTTAGGTTAGGTTAGGTTAGGTTAGGTTAGGTTAGGTTAGGTTAGGTTAGGTTAGGTTAGGTTAGGTTAGGTTAGGTTAGGTTAGGTTAGGTTAGGTTAGGTTAGGTTAGGTTAGGTTAGGTTAGGTTAGGTTAGGTTAGGTTAGGTTAGGTTAGGTAGGTTAGGTTAGGTTAGGTTAGGTTAGGTTAGGTTAGGTTAGGTTAGGTTAGGTTAGGTTAGGTTAGGTTAGGTTAGGTTAGGTTAGGTTAGGTTAGGTTAGGTTAGGTTAGGTTAGGTTAGGTTAGGTTAGGTTAGGTTAGGTTAGGTTAGGTTAGGTTAGGTTAGGTTAGGTTAGGTTAGGTTAGGTTAGGTTAGGTTAGGTTAGGTTAGGTTAGGTTAGGTTAGGTTAGGTTAGGTTAGGTTAGGTTAGGTTAGGTTAGGTTAGGTTAGGTTAGGT
>CAJQFG010000008.1:0-23950 GCA_905404095.1 Glaucopsyche alexis
CTAAACAGTAATGTACTCGATCTGAAAATTTAGGGACTTAGATCCCGTTTTGAAATATATTTTCAGGGCGAAAAGCGAGAACTCGAGCAAACGTTAGTGACGTCACACCAAATTCAAAACAGAAACCACCCCGAGTAGATGACCTTGATCAAAGATTCGGTTACGTAAGGGGTTGATGATCTCTATAGTATGCTATACGGGGATGACCCGTCTAGCCTGTTGAGTAAACACCCCACAAAGTGGTACCCCCTGGAACATCAGTGAATAAAATCACTTGGCAATTATTGGGGGTGTTCTATTGAGGGTGAATTCAACTGTTGAATATATTTCTCATAATGGAGATATTAGTGCAGATTTATTTACGAATAGACATAATGTTCTATAGCTTTTTAAACTTTGAATTAAAATTGTGAACAGATAACCAAGGACTATAAGATACTAAGTCTATTTAATACATCTGATTTATTCCAGGGTAAAATGATTAAATGTTGTGTAAGTACAGAAGGGGCGTTGTGTTTAAAAATAACGCCTTAGTAGGCGTGTAAAACCCAAACCGTAGTATAACAATAACAAGTTATTTTCCTCGTTCAAAATGATGCAAGTAGTCTAAATATATATATAAACCCTCACCAGATAACGGAGAAATACCATGTGTACCTAACATGTTCTTCATATTAATTAATCTAGGAATGAGCGGTTGCAGTAGGTATAATACTATTTATACTCTAGTTTGTTTATTTTACTAATGCCTACAAAAAATTCGGACTTTATCAAAGCGATTATAGCAGTTACGAATTCCACGTAATACATGTTTATTGTTTAAATTAACATACTAAATCCAATGATAAAGCATGAGCGGTGCATATCAAACGGTTATTCGCGATAGGTATAGACATCTAATGACGTATTATGTCTAGCCGAAGTCTTGAAAACCGGATTGGTAACAATAGTTAATGACTGCCAGACAGCCATATATTAAAGTTGTCTAATAAACGGCTGTTGTGTAAATTAACATAAAAAATCCAAACATGGATTCTTATTGGCACGCGCCAAATGATATCTTTCGGTAGGTGTGAACAATTAAGTTGGCCTTGTCTAGTAGACTCGGATTCCCCGTAGAATGTTTGTTTCTGACGCATCATATACTATATCTACTTTTATATCGTCTAGACGCGAATAAGTAAACAAATATTTGACTATTGTCTCACAGCACTATGATTAAATAAGTTGGAGATTAATAGCGATTTATTTCGGTTAACTCACCTGGTACCTGATACGTTGTGACAAGGTGACGCAGGTTAAAGGCACATATATAAATTTTTACTCCGAAATACAAAATCTGCTCACTTATTATATGTTATTACGGTCGCTACTTTATTCCTAATTAAATTTCAAGCACTAAATTTAATTCCAATATTCAGAGTTGCAATTCAATATCTAGACGTGGGAGGTAAGGGACATTGATAAAAAAAAGCAGAGTATTATCACAAAATACACTTTATTTAAAGCTAGCTACTTAAAACAATATTTTTAATACTATATATCACATTTGAAACTAGATGAATTACAATTAAATAAAATAAGATCTAGACTAAGACTTATCAGCAACTAACTTAGCATACACTAAAATCGTCAGGTAGCAGAAGATATAGTTTTCAGGCGAAGACAAACAGTTATACCTTTGCTTACGCAGATTACGTACTACTGAAGAAAGGCTAATCGTTGCTCTCTCGTCGTATTGAGACAAACAGATATCAATAGCGCAAAAAGCCCCAGTACGATTTAAACCGGCGCTGCCGTGAACCACCATGGGAGGAACGTTTCCATTGTTGCTATCAAAATCGGCCATTAATTGAGCCTCTTTGACCGAGAGAACGAAGTCCAGAAACATTGAAGGATCTCGAGGAAGGCTGTTGCTAGGCCAGTCGAAGTAGGCGAAATGCTTGACGTCTAGCGAAGCTCCAGTGCCGTCCGTTACTCGTAGACTGGTCACCACGTGGTAACGGAAGGATTTGATTTCCAGAGTTTTGATGATGAACTTGCCATGGACAGCTTTTCCCCGCTTTTTGGGACTCCAGTACGGGAAACAAACCTCGCGCCCGTTTTCTACTATTCTGGTCAGCATGACGATCACCCGGACTTGATGAGTGAACACCATCTTCCAGAAATCTTGAGCTGTCTCTTGGAGTGGTGCCTGGGTGCACAGGAACCTTCCCTTAACGTTGTAACCGTCTACATGGCTGGCATTTATGAAGTCGCTTTCGCCGTCTTCTGTTGGGAGGATTACCCTATTGTGGTCGAAGATCAGTGTGTCCTGATATCTGCATCTTAACCAGTTGTCAAAATAGGGTGCTTCGTTGCAAGAGTGGGAAACATTGTCTTCGAGTATTTGACGGTGTTCTTGTTTCAGTATGCGAGCGAGGTTTGATTCTTCAATAAGTTGTTCGCAGTTTTTGGCAAAGGAATTTTTTTTAGTGAATTTTGCGCCCATTTTTTAAGAGTTAGGTTTTCTGTACAAGAGTCCTAGTCCCAACTGTGGTTAGGCACTAAATGTAAATTTTCTGATTTATCGAGAGGTATTTATAGGTTTGTAATGAAATATTAATGGTCATTTTTTCCTCCATATAAACCGATAACTGAATCGAAATGACGCAGGACATCGCAGAGAAGGACGTAATTCGATAGCTTTAGTATTCATTTTCAGCACTGTGGTTGCCAATGACGTAAATTAATTAACTCTATATTTATATTATTCCATTACTAATGAGGCAACGGTTATCATGAAGTTTTTTTTTTGCATCCTGTTGTTGACAATGTCGAGCTTGAAGTTATGGTGAACGACCTGTCTTCCATCTTCCAGCCGCAGTTGAGATAATGTAAGTACCACCTTCCATATTTCTTAGCTCCTTTAAGATTAGTTTATAAATTACGATATTTACTCTCCAGTAAGCGCCATACTTTGCCTGAATACTAATAGGTCTCCACGAGTACTAGGCGTAGGCGTATAGAGCTATATAAGACGGATTATTGTTTGAAAGAAATTTATTGAGCTTAGGCAAACAGCTTAGGACTGAACAAAGGTGAAAAAACCTACTGAGACAGCCTTGAGACATTGGGTGGGAAAATATTGCCGAAATGTACATTAATTAGTTAGAATCGGTTATTGATTTTATCGCAATCGAAGGTCAGTCTTGGTGTTTGAATAATAACAAAGCTTCAGTCTTTATAGATTATTTTGTCCGTAAAGATATTGCTATAATGGCAGTAAAGAGTAGTTTTAATGGATTTTTTTAGAAAACTCACCTGGACACGACAAACTTCATCGTGTTTGTGAGTATCTCGAATTCTTTCACCCAATAAGCGCGAGGTGTTTTTAAATAACTAAATTTAATGGAGGTAAATAGGTTACATGTTTGTAATAATATGTATTATTTTTGAATTGTTTGTGTCATGCGACAACTATTGCGGTTTCAAATAACAGTAGGAATATTGTTTTCGAATAGGAATAACATGATTAAATTTATAATACACATATATAAAGTTTTCCTTAAGATAATATTGTTGACGTCAATATATAATACAAAATTAAAGTAACTGAAATAAATACAGAAGTCTGAAAATGCCTGCGAAAAGTCTGGCATTTTTCAAGACAAGGACATATTATGCATGTATGAATGCAAATGTCGGTAGGTAAGGAGCTTTGTCGATCGAAAATGATTCTTATTCCATAGCAGGAAAAATAGAAATGGTGCAATACGAGAAATGCGAATTTCAATAAAAATCTAATTTGTCATGTCACAAGATGTCCATAACGACTTTATTTTGATTCTATTACCGTTTTCAATGTCACCCTGGGCATTAGTGATTGAACTGTTTTGCTTAGTGTCATTTGAAAAGAATAGCCGATCCTGAATTTAAAAAAGGGTGCTCAGTTGTGAGTGCAATATTAATAAATTGTTGAGTAGGTATGGCGTAAGTAGTAAAATCATATTTTCATGAAAAGCACATCATACAAATAACTTATTTCAGTTAATTAGTGCAATTTAATATAGTTTTAAGCATTTGCGTCATTCATTCTCATAAATAACCATAATCATTCATTTTCTCGTTAAACAGTCCAATTTGGGACTTTATCGCTCGTTATGATCATACTTTATAGGTGTTAAACACTAATTAATTAATAGAGACCATTCCTACTGGTATTGATTACATGACTAAAGCACTAACCTAATCGCCTTTGGAGCGATCCCCATATTTGGGCCTCAATTAATTCTGAGAAAAACAAACTGATAAAGCCGACCATTTTATACTGGGTTTTTACTCATTTGATATAACATTGTGAGATGACGTTCTGCGGTGGAGCGAAAGTTGACCTCACTGTTGATAAGCGACTATTAATAATTATATTTTAGCGCTATCAAATACATGAACCATTTAACCATCGTTTCCTGTCGATAACAAATTAATTAATGTAGTCCCATTTTCCGTAATAACGACAACTGCTGATAAGCTTCAAATGGGTAACTAGTAAAACCTCATTAAGATTCCAATGAAGTTCATTATAATGTTGAAAGATATTAATCATCTATTGTTGCTTACCGAATTAGGTTATTTGAATCGGAAAAATATATAATTTATTTAGGTTAATTCAATACTAAAAAATATTGTTTGCTAATTAGCAAAAATGAACCTTATTGTAAAGTCTATATGGTTTCAAATTACTTGCTAGCTCGGTATGATTAGAAATTTATGCATACCTTTCTGCTAGATTAGGATGCATTCCTCGGTAGACCGTTTAGAGTTAGCGACTAGAGTCCTGAAGCTCCAAAAGAGAGTCCACAATCTTAGGTGCATGAAACTAAAAACGGACAATGTAAGATAGCCAAACAAAAATATGAAGATAAGAAGTATTAGCTGCTTTTTATATGCTCTAGGAATGGCTTTGTGGATAGTTTGGGGAAAGTAGCTCTCTTATAGTGGAGTCAATCTAGACAGCAAGTATCAATATTGTCCTGTGTTGATCGATCACGTCTACATGTTTATAGCATTGGCCTATGCTGGTAAGCGACAGTGTATGGTAAATTTAGAATAAAGGGTGTATTTTGTTTGTCTAGTCGATAGGTAATGTAATAGTTCTAAGACGAGGAGCCCATATTTATTCAATGTCTGGGCATGCGTAGTAGACTTCGCAGGTAGCTTTAAATACCTGTAGAAGTCTTCTAGAGAAACTAGTCTTCAGTTAAGAATTCTTTGGAGCAAACGTTTTGTCTAAATTATGAGGGAACTATGTTTGAGGTGAGCATTACACGATTACTCAATTTATATATAATCTACCGAAAACCGAATACAGTAGACTACGGTAAAATTTGTTTAAAAAAAAGTTAAAAATTATCTCAATTACCAAAGAATGATTAGACCGTGCTGTTCGTTCCACGACTACCGTGAATTTAACGGTAATTAAAAAAAAATTTCTTTCAGTGTACAATACAACAGAAAGTTACGTCTCAATATCTGTTATAAGGAAAAAGAACAGAAAAATAACATTGTTTTACTTTCGATAACCTGTAGTTAAGAGTTCACTATATCTGCTCAAAAGTTATCACTCAAATTTGTTTATAATAACTAATCATTGTTTCTACATGAAATGAGTCATTATCATTGAGTTTCCGGGAATACATAAAAAGACCGAAAAGAATTGGAGATATTTTATTAGTTACTCTTGACATTTTAATGTAAACAGACGACTTATTTATGTCGAAAAAAATGCTTCTTAAAATAATACCTACTCCAAAGTTTGTTCCAATAAGTATCAAGGAATTTGAAAGACGCGCACAAGAATCCGATTTCTTGGAAGCCATCCAATTAGAGCATTATCAGATCTTATTAAAGCCGCATTTTGGGTCCTTTGAACATTTTTCCAAGCAAGAAAATTCTAGCAAAAACCGCTACGATGAGATCATCTGCTGGGACAAAACCCGTGTGAAGATAACTCCCAAGAAAGAAGATACCGACTACATCCACGCCAACTATGTGGACTCTTTTGAGATTCCGAAGAAGTACGTGGCGACACAAGGGCCGCTTGCAAAAACTGTTAACCAGTTTTGGCAACTAATTTGGGAGCAGAATTCTCGCATTATTGTGATGCTGACAGAACTTCAAAATGCTGGGAAAGAAAAGTGTGCTCGGTATTGGTACCCTTACGACGATAAACATCAAATTTTTCAAGCTGGTGAGCTTTTGATCAGGACTGTGAGTGAAACAAATGATTCGGGATACGTCCAAACAACTTTTGATGTTTCTAATTGCATTACCAAAGAAAGTAGACTGATCAAGCATTACATGTACGTGGACTGGCCAGACAATGGAGTACCTTCCACCTGCGAATCGTTTATGAACCTGTACTGTGATATAGACGAGGAACGAGAGAGGCTTCTAGCGAAAGTGCAGGATGAACCGGCGCCTGGACCTATAGTTGTTCATTGCAGTGCTGGAGTTGGGAGGACTGGAGTTTTCTGCGCTGTAGACTCGTGTCTCAAGCAATTACTGAAAACTAAGACAATATCAGTTCCTGAAACTGTACTGAAAATACGCCAACAAAGATATTCAAGTGTTTCGGTCGCGGAGCAATATGTTTTTCTATACAGAATACTACACGAATTTACAAAGCTATTTGAAATATGTTCTACTGCAAGAAATTCAATGCGCGAAGGTTAATTGACTGTTTATGTGTTAGTTAAGGAATTAATTAGTTATAAGTTGTATTGTATAATATTTAAGAATTTTATGTTAATAAACAGTTTAAAGCTTTGCAAAACCAACAACCTTGTTTACTTTCCAAAGCCGGTTAATTATTTTTTCCTCATTTAACTTCTTCAGTCGTGCTAAATAATTAGTTTAACTAAGTAGTTAAGGTAATGAGTAGATTAGGGAAGAATTGATACTTAACATAGAAAGCCTTTTACCGACTCTGTTTAGAATTGCTATTCACATCGAACAGTTATAGCCATAAATTGACGCTTAATAATATAGAAGAGTTGTTAGTATTGGCTAAGTATGTGCGTAATACTTTTTAATGGTATGAAAGAGAGTTAGTTAAAAAATAAACGTTAGTTTGAAAACAACCACCCTTATGACTAGACACTTCACTTCGCTTCTAGTTGTAAGCACTTTTTACAAGTTAATGTGAGAGTCTTTTCTTCTCAACAGAAAACAATCTTCGGAAATGGCGCCCTGCTTCCCAAACAAGAATATCAACGACTTCCTGCGGTTCATGGACGAACCGAATTCACAAGCTCGCATCATAGAAGAATATAACGCAATAGTCTCGAAGCAGGAAGAAGAAAGACGCCATAGACTAAACAAGAAGTTGGAGATCAACGGCTGCTTCTCAAACCTGAAGTTTCCTCGTCAATGTCCTCGGTCCAAAAATCTGGTGATTCCTGGGGCAAGTTTCGTCGACGGATATGAAACCAAGCGGAAGTTTATCTGTGCCAAAAATCCAGAAAAGAAAGACTGTGAAATGTTCTGGCAAACGGTGTGGGATAACAAAGTGGTAATTATTGTAATGACGTGCAAGCTAACTGATAAGAGCTATCAATATTGGTCCCCCAAAAAAGGCTGTGTTTTAGTAGGTGAAAAGTTTCAGGTAGCAACTAGGTCGATTATAATCAATTCACACTATACTTTGACTTTGTTAGCTCTGACTGCATCTGAACTAAAGCCAAAGCAGGGGCGCATGATTTTTCACTATCAATACACCGCTTGGCCAAGAGACAAGTTTCCTCATCAGCCAGATGCATTCGTAGAATTTTATCACTTTGTCAACGACATGTATGTTAAGTTAAGAAGCAGAGTGACTAAACAGAAAATTCCCCCTATCCTGGTCCATTGTCTTGACGGTGTAGTGAGCTCTCCAGTATTTTGTGCGCTTGATATCTGTATTACGCAATTCAATAGAACAGAAATGTTGTCACTGCCAAATGTAATTAATAAGATGCAAGAACAAAAGCATGGGTCTATTAACCGCTCAGATCTCTATGCACTGTGTTATCAATTAGTTAAGGTCTATCTATCAATTAATCAAGACAATAAATGTAAACCGTATCTGTGAAATATATATAAGTTCTTTTCTTCGAAAAATGCCATTGGATATTGAACTTAGAAATAAGATAGAGTGTAGTTAGATTTTTTTATTTTTTTAACGACTTGAAATGATAATTGTAAGTAGAATGTAAGTAGGATTGTAACTAAATTTTTAATGTTTACACATAATTGAAATAAAAGTGTAAGCGAATCAACAGCGTTTTTTTTTTTTTCACTTTACTTTAACATATCGATTATTTTTTCTAGAAAAATTTTAGTAGTAAAGCTAGTTAGAAGTATATTTTACATAATAAACAAAAAGTTTAATTCATTACTCAGAACCATTAATATGCAGGAGTTTATGGTTTAGATTCAAGGAATAAAAGATTTAAGTTCATAGCAATGTTATTTACATATCTAACAATAGCCAGACGAAAATGACGTCGATATCAGAGACATGTTAAGCATTCAAGACCTCTATAAAAGCTGATTTAGCCATAGAAAAAAGTTTAGTTTGAAACCCATTGCCATCGATAACAGATGCTTCGCAATGAAGTCCTTGGCAATGGAATCCTGTATCCCAAGGATGAAAGCCGACGAGTTTGTACGTTTCATGGAAGACCCAAAATCAAAAGCGCGCATCGTAGAAGAGTATCAATCAAAATTCATGACGGAAGGAGAAGAAATGAAATCTACCTTTGAGCAGAGCGAAGAGGTGCAGATAACAGGCTGCTTGTCTTACCTGCAGTTTCTCTACTACGGTCCGCAGCCCAAGAAAAATCAAGTGATCCCGAGAGCGAGCTTCGTTGATGGGTATGATACGAAACATAAGTTTCTTTGTACGAAAAATCCAGCGGAAGAAGACTTCGAAACGTTCTGGCAAACTGTGTGGAGTAACCACGTAGAGATAATCGTGATGATAGGCAAGCTTACTGAGAGCTACCAATATTGGTCCCCTACTGAGCGTCGATCTGTAGTGAGCGGGAAGTTCAAGATTACGACTCGAAAAGTTACAGTCTATTCATTTTTTACTGCAACTGTGCTAAGTCTGACTTCGATGACACTCAAGCCAAAACAGAAGCGCTTGGTTTTTCACTATCAGTATACCGATTGGCCGAAAGGTAGCTTACCTCAGCCAGGATACTTTTTGGATTTTTATTTTGTCGTTGACGACATGTATCTTAAGCTAAAGAACACAATGCCTCTTAAGAAATCTGCCCCTATACTCGTTCATTGCTTTGATGGTTTGGGAGGCTCGCAAGTATTTTGCGCAATCGATATCTGCACTACGAAGTATGATTTATCAAAAATAGTCTCAGTGTCACATGTCGTTGAAAGAATGAGAGAGCAAAGGCCCGGGTCTATTAACTCCCCAGACCTTTATGCTTTATGTTATGAAATAATGAAGAGTTCTGTTTGAAGGGCTTAATCGAATTATGTGTTGTCTTATAAATAAGGTATATTATTATTTTAAGTGTGCATTTCTCTTAAGAATTATCTTTGTAAATTTCTCGAAATAAAATAATGCGCTAAACATTTTTTTTCTAATTAATTAGACTTATTAGTGAGTAATTAGGAGATGTTTACTATCACTTTTGAGACTGAATGTATTAATTGCTGCATGTTTTGTAACATAATTAATATTTGAAAAAATGATAATAAAGAAAGTTGCATATCGAATCATTTATTTTATTACACATTAAATCCTTAATTATTGAATTAATATATATTTTTGTGCAAGGATTAACCATCTGTAATTTCGAAGATAATATTTTTTTTCCCATAATGAACATTATAAATTTTTTTTTTATTAAATTTTATTTAGAGTCGGTTTTAACTGCTGGCTTAAACTGTTGAAAGTCGTACATTAGGGTCTTTTTGGGTTGTGAGTATCTTTAGGCGGTAAGGGCTGAATCTCAATCAAGTTGGTTTCTAAGACCAGCTTGGGATTCGAACCCACGCCTGGCCGGTGAGTTAGTCCTAGTGCTTTATAGGCCGTGCGCCTTTGACCACTCGGCTAACGTCGCCGGCTGAAACATTATGTCCATATTAAAAAACATTTTTTTAATAGTATCCTTATTTATTAGTTGTCAAGAGGGGAATATAATATTAATAATATTATAATATTAAACATATTTTTTGGGGAAAACCGATCAGCAAATAACCGCCCACAAGTCCGAGTCATATGATAAGCTGTTATAAATTGTGGTTTCATTTAAAAACAAACTTCACATACGTAAGACTGACATCAGTACATGTTGACGATAATAGATCGTATAAAACCCGACTCATTGTAGCGCAAAGCGTATTCCAGTTTCAGAAGCCCCACGAATATGTTCGGGAAAATAGTAGTTATTGCTGTGCTCGTTACGCTCGTCAAAGCCAAAAGTAAGTACTTATTGTCTTTAAAAAAAATTTCGAAACTTTTATTTTAATTTTTTTCATTTATTGCATTTGCTAACAGAGATATGTTCTTCTTTATTCATTTTTTTCTTTAAAAGTCAATAATATAACTCATTATGAAATTATATATTTATTTTTCAATATTTTAAATAATATAAGATGAGTTTGCACGATAAATGAATGCCGTGAAAATTGTTTTTTTTTTTTTCTTGCATTAGTAATTGAAAATATATTCTTCTTTCTTTATTGTTTCTCTGAAAGTCAGCAATATACCTCATTTTAATATCTGGTTTTTTTTTTTAGCTTTTCGAGTGGTAGAGGATGAAATGATACCGCTAAGTAAAGAAGGTAAATTGTTTTTTTTTTTTTTTTTTTTTTTTTTAATTAGTGGTTAAAAAAAGTTTAGAAAATCCAAAAGTGTACGCCTTATAATCTCATTTTCTATAATAAAATTTATTAGATTGAAATAATTTTTGTAAGGCGAGAGTAGAGCACTACTTTATGCACTTCGCTTATGAGGCGTGCAATATATTTTTTTTTTCATTTTTTTTTCTTAAACTTAACAAACGTCACATTCTGAATTTAAAATATTTTTTTCCGAGAAATTGGCTGAGATAAATGCTTGGCTAAATGAGCGTTTTAGTAAATTACATTTTACTTCTTTTCGATATATTAGCAATCAAAAATAAATTTTTTTTTTTCGTTTTATTCAGAAATATAACTAATATTTGAATTTTTTGCCTTCTTTCAGGGGAAGTGACAATTGATCGACACATATTTATTCGGTATCTCAACTGCTCTGACCTGCAAAAATATTCATTGAGTTCAGATGTCATTGAACTAACTAATGTCAAGGTTATGATAGACTCCGACAACCCATGTATCATTAACGCGCCGACAATTATTTTAAGAAACAATGAATTTTGGGGTGGCAGACATGCTTTCAATATTACTGGAAAGAAAATAATAATGAATAATAACGAATTCGTAGGACCAGAACAAAATCACTACATAGTTGGAGATAGCGTACTTTTGACTAATAATACGTATCAAGGCAATTTCCAAATCCATGAAGTAGCGGGATATGAGGTGACTGCATTCAACAATGTATATGATGGTAGATACAGAGTCAATCAATATGCAGGAACTAATATACTGGTTATTGATAACGAATCTAAAGGAGGTCCGTTTGATGTCATACTTGAGGATAATCCCCCGAACTTCATGCATCGTTTGTATCCTAACGATTTGTCAAATTCTGAAACTGGAGCATTTAATCATATCATAAAACAAACAAAATACTCTTTAGGCAAAATGAGCCCAGAAACATTGGACCCTACGCCTACGAACGTTACCAGATTTATACAAGATGTGAAGTTTGGATCAAAAATTAATCGTCCTCCAAATGCTAATATCATTAAAAAATTCGAAGGATTAATTAATGAGCTTCTTTAATATTTCACTAATTTAATATTTCATAGACAACAAAATATTATTTTTTAAGTCAACCAGTATCAATTTGATTTATTGATAAATACAACGTCTACCTCTCTAGCTATCCGTACGATGGCTCACCCAAGCTTGAATTTTAACCCTGCCAATTGATCAACGTACAATTATTCAGTATCTCAACTGCTCTGACCTGCAAAAATATTCATTGAGTTCAGATGTCATTCAACTAAATGATACCATCGTTGTGCACTTGGACAACCCGTGTATCATTAACGCACCGACAATTATTCTAAAAAACAATAAATTTCTGAGTGACAAACATACTTTTAACATAACTGGAAAAAAAATAGTAATGGATAGTAACGAATTCGTAGGACCAGAACAAAATCACTACATAGTTGGAGATAGCGTACTTTTAACTAATAATACGTATCAAGGCAATTTCCAACTTCATGAAGTAGCGGGATATGAAGTGACTGCATTCAACAATGTATATGATGGTAGATACAGAGTCAATCAATATGCAGGAACTAATATACTGGTTTTTGATAACGAATCGAAAGGAAGTCCGTTTGATGTCGTACTTGCGGAAAATCCCCCGAACTTTATGCATCGTTTGTATCCTAACGATCTATCAAATTCTGAAACTGGAGCCTTCAATCATATCATAAAACAAACAAAATACTCTTTAGGCAAAATGAGTCTCGAAACATTCGACTTAACGCCTACGAACGTTACCAGATTTATACAAGATGTGAAGTTTGGATCAAAAATTAATCGTCCTCCAAATGCTAATATCATTAAAAAATTCGAAGGATTAATTGATGAGCTTCTTTAATATTTCACTAATTTAATATTTCGCAGACAACAACATATTATTTTTTAAGTCAATCAGTATCAATTTGATTTATTGATAAATACAACGTCTACCTCTCTAGCTATCCGTACGATGGCTCACCTAAGCTTGAATTTTAACCCTGGCAGTTTTTTCAAAAATTGCCAGAGCTCGATTCCGAGCCCCCTGTATCTTGACCAGGTTTTCTGTAGTTTTCCTGTTCACTGTGCTCCGGAGCGGAGCACAGGCGAATGCCGGTACAGGTGTAATATTGAATGGCCACAGTCTCCATTCATTTATTTAGATTAGTTCGTAGATTTATAATTAATGTGAAGATAATGTAGGTATAATATAATGTTAATGTAATGTATGTATAATATAATGTTAATGTAATGTAATAAATAAATATTTTTACGTAAAATAATGATTTTTTTTTAACAACATTTCCCTGATTAAAAAAATGAATTAGAGAGCATTGGTAATAACATAATTTGAATTCTTTTCAATACTTTTGAATATTTTAAACTGTTTTTTTTTTCTAATTATTTAGAATTGTTAGGGAGTAATAAGGAGATATTTTCTAATACTTTTGAGACTGAATTTGTTAATTACTGGTATGAATGTTTTGTAACATAAATAATATTTAAAAAAATGACAACTAAATAAAGTTGCATATTTAATCCTTTATTTTATTAAAAATTTAACAAAAGTTCTACATGTTTATTTCGTAACCGCACATTTCTATATCTATTTATAGATTAAAACTTTTTAACTTATGTATGACTAGAAGCTAATTAGAATCCGAACAAAAACAGTTTCACTGTAAAAAAATCGCGCCAAGTCCACGTTCATAAGACTTTTAGCAAAAAAAATTTTTTTTAACTTTACAAAAAGATACCAAATAAAAAAATTAAAAAATCCAAGTAACCGATATGATTGTTCATGATTTTCGGAAATCAAAAAAAATTTGATTGTAAATTTAAAAATTAAAAAAAAAATTTTAGAACGTATTTAGTGTGCGTGGTTGCAAAATATTTTACTTTTAATGAAATTCGTAAAATCTATTTACTAGGACTTTAATAAATTGAAATACACAATGATGCACACCAAGTACGTTCTAAATTTTTTTTTTTAATTTTTAAATTTACAATCAAATTTTTTTTGATTTCCGAAAATCATGAACAATCATATCGGTTACTTGGATTTTTTAATTTTTTTATTTGGTATCTTTTTGTAAAGTTAAAAAAAATTTTTTTTGCTAAAAGTCTTATGAACGTGGACTTGGCGCGATTTTTTTACAGTGAAACTGTTTTTGTTCGGATTTGAGTATTTTTTGTAATTATAATGAAAATTTACAATTAATACCAACTTAAATCTCCCGTTGGCTGCATTTTTTACTGCAAACTATCCCCTTGAAGCTACAGTTTATGTAGATATAATTCCAGTGCACCCTGGCGGTCGTAAATGTAACCTGTGAATTACTTTTTTTAACTGTAGTTGCGTATCTATAGGAGGATTAATACACATTTTTATTTTATCTAGTCTGTGGCGCTGGCTTTTCTCCATGAAAAAAAAGTCAGGATCGAAATTTGTGAGCACGCTATAGTTTGTGCTGACAGAATTTAATAATTTCAAGTATTTTAATTGTTATAAGTGGATATAATTAATTAATAACAGTAAAATAAAGTATGTATTACTGTTATATTATACAATTTAGGGAAAAAAATACCGTAGAATTAAATAAAATATCCCAACCCCGAAATACCGTTCTGCTTACAGTAAACACAGTCGGTAGTCCGGCGCTCCGTATGAACGGAACTTGGCGCCAGATTCTACCGAATCTGTGGATTAAATTAAAGCTTTACCCGCATGAAAATACTATGTGTCGTTAAAAATATATTATAGAATATATTGCAAATAATTGATGAATATGGTGGTAAAATTGTCTATATTGAAAAGTATAACTTTATTCTATATATGGAACCATGTATTTTAAATAATAATATTCATTAATATATGGAGATCCATATATCGTTTAGTATAATATATCATCTGCTATATTACCGAATACATAAAAACCATATATAATATGTCATGAACAATGTATGGAGAATATATGTAACACCATATATTTATCGATACATTATTTCAAGTATATAAGATATCAATAAATAAAAAGTTGTACTGATACACATATGGATCGTGCATACATGAAGCAAATATATTGATGAACATATGGTTTATACATGAGAATGATATATGTATTTACAATATATTTTTGTATATTATTGTGGCAAAATTATAGATATGATTTTATATATCGTTCCATATATCACATTATAATATCAATATATTTAATCATATACTTTAAAACATATAAACCTTTTCCAAGCGGGTATTGCTAACATGCATGATGCCAAACTATGTGACATTGATGATAAGATAACGAGCAACGAATATTATTCTACTGTAGAACGAGTTAAATAGAAACAAAGTGCTAATTAACAAAAACAATAGTACCTTGCATTTTGCTAGAGAGTAAAAATTTCGTATACGAGTTTCGACTTGATAGACAAAAAATTAACTTCATTAGTTTTCTGAGTTCGAGATATCGCTATATCGACATCATAGAACACCCTTGAACTGAATCTCAACTAAATTGGTTTCTACTGAGACCAGCTGGGGATTCGAACCCACGCCTGGCCGGTGAGTTAGTCCGAGTGCTCTATAGGCCGTGCGCTTTTGATCACTCGGCTAACGTTACCGCCCCAGTAGAAATGATCAAGTTTTTACTTGATTAAATCTAGTATCTGGCTAGCGATCATATCTAGTAACTGACTAGTATAATATCCAGAAACTGTCTAGTAACTGTCCAGTTTCGCTAGACATAAAATAAAACATGATGACACTTGTACATTTTGAGGCTATTTAAAATTAAATATGGATAAGTTTGTTACAATTAAAAATAATAATAATATTAAGAAACAGCGTAAGTAATTAAGAAAATTGTGTATTTCAATATAAAAATAATGGATAAAATTAAACAAGCCGACATAATAGCCAAATTGTGGTTGTGAGCAATTAAAACAAATATTCTAGACTCTCATTTATATAGATGAATTATTAAAAATTTTACGAGAAGTTCTTCCAGATTCGCCTATTCGTGCAAAAACACTTTTTAAATTAACCGTTATTTTTATTATTTTATAGTATTAATGTTTTTAGCTTTACATTAAAAAATATCATAAAATAAATTAATAACTTATTTCATAGTTCTTAATACTTTTATAAGGGAAACTTTTATATTAGTGGAATGTTAAATTAATAAATAAAATTTATAATTATTACTATTTTTATTATTAACATTATTTTGAACTGTAACAAACTTATCCATATTTAATTTTAAATAGCCTCAAAATTTACGAGTGTCGCCGTGTTTTATTTGATGTCTAGTAAAACTGGCGAGTAACTAGACAGTTATTGGATATTATACTAGAAAGTTTCTAGCTTAAGTCTAATTAAACTAGCCAGTTACGGGCCAGATACTTGATTGCATCTCTACTAGGGCGGTTGAAACATTATAAGTGTCCATATTAAAAAACATTTTTTTTAATAGTATCCTTATTTATTAGTTGTCAAGAGGGGAATATAATATTAATAATATTATAATATTAAACATATTTTTTGGGGAAAACCGATCAACAAACAATCGCCCACAAGTCCGAGTCATATGATAAGCTGTTATCAATTGTGGTTTCATTTGAAAACAAACTTCACATACGTAAGAATGACATCAGTACATGTTGATAATAATAGATCGTATAAAACCCGACTCATTGTAGCGCAAAGCGTATTCCAGTTTCAGAAGCCCCACGAATATGTTCGGGAAAATAGTAGTTATTGCTGTGCTCGTTACGCTCGTCAAAGCCAAAAGTAAGTACTTATTGTCTTTAAAAAAAATTTCGAAACTTTTATTTTAATTTTTTTCATTTATTGCATTTGCTAACAGAGATATGTTCATCGTTATTCATTTTTTTCTTTAAAAGTCAATAATATAACTCATTATGAAATTATATATTTATTTTTCAATATTTTGAATAATATAGAATAAGTTTGTACGGCAAAATAAATGCCGTGCACAATTTTTTATTTTTCTTGCATTAGTAATCGAAAATATATTTTTCTTCCTTTATTGTTTCTCTGAAAGTCAGCAATATAGCTCATTTTAATATCATGTTATTTTTTTAGCTCTTCGAGCGGTAGAGGATGAACCGAGGTCGTTGAGAGAAGGTAAATTTTTTTTTTTTTTTTTTTTTCTTTTCATTAATGATCAAAAAAAGTTTAGAATATCCAAAAGTGTACGCCTCACAATCTCATTTTCCATAGTAAAATTGATTAAAATACAAATACTATTGAATCTTTTGCACCATTGTCCAACCAGAAAAGAAAAGTACTGCGCATGTATTGTTAACGAACCTAATTTACATCAATATAGATTTACAAACGACTAGTTTACATTGCGCACGCAAGCGCGTGTGAATCTTGGTATGAAATTATGTATATTTTCATGCTCATGATATATTTGACCAATCACGTTACGAATAGTTTCCTTGCATGATATATTTTCATATTTTCTATCTAAATTATAAGCGTGGATAAGAGTGAATAAGTGGATTTGAGTTTACCATTTATTTTATTCGATTAAAAAGCAAAATGTCGTTTAAAAATGTTATGTGTTGAAACTAGTGTTTTTCCATGACATTTATGGCGCAATATTCTTCTTTCTCAATTTTTTTTTTTTAAAGTCAGCAATATAACTCATTTTGTGATTAAATATGTATTTTTAAATATTTCAAATAATATAGGATGAGTTTGCACGGCAAAAGGAATGCCGTGAAAATTGTTTTTTTTTCTTGTATTAGTAATCGAAAATATATCCTTTTTTCTTTATTGTTTCTCTGAAAGTCAGCAATATGTCTCATTTTAATATCATGCTATTTGTTTTAGCGCTTCAAGATGTAAACGATAAACCGCTGAGTGATGGTAAATTGTTTTTTTTTTTTTATTAGTGATCTAAAAAAGTTTAGAAAATCCAAAAGTGTACGCCTCATAATCTCATTTTCCATAATGAAATTTATTAGAATGAAATAATTTTTGTAAGGCGAGAGTAGAGCACTACCTTATGCACTTCGCTTATGAGGCGTGCAATATATTTCTTTTTTCATTTTTTTTTCTTAAACTTAACAAAGAACACATTCTGAATTTAAAATATTTTTTTCAGAGGAATTTGCTGAGATAAAAGCTTGGCTAGATCGGGCTTTTGGTAAATTGCATTTTATTTCTTTTCGTTGTATTAGCAATCAAAAATAAGTTTTTTTTTCGTTTTATTCAGAAATATAACTAATATTTGAATTTTTTGCCTTTTTTTAGCGGATGCGATGAATACTAACTACAGAAGCTCAACTGAACGTCCAATTGATCAACGTACAATTATTCAGTATCTCAACTGCTCTGACCTGCAAAAATATTCATTGAGTTCAGATGTCATTCAACTAAATGATACCATCGTTGTGCACTTGGACAACCCGTGTATCATTAACGCACCGACAATTATTCTAAAAAACAATAAATTTCTGAGTGACAAACATACTTTTAACATAACTGGAAAAAAAATAGTAATGGATAGTAACGAATTCGTAGGACCAGAACAAAATCACTACATAGTTGGAGATAGCGTACTTTTAACTAATAATACGTATCAAGGCAATTTCCAACTTCATGAAGTAGCGGGATATGAAGTGACTGCATTCAACAATGTATATGATGGTAGATACAGAGTCAATCAATATGCAGGAACTAATATACTGGTTTTTGATAACGAATCGAAAGGAAGTCCGTTTGATGTCGTACTTGCGGATAATCCCCCGAACTTCATGCATCGTTTGTATCCTAACGATTTGTCAAATTCTGAAACTGGAGCATTTAATCATATCATAAAACAAACAAAATACTCTTTAGGCAAAATGAGTCTTGAAACATTCGACTTAACGCCTACGAACGTTACCAGATTTATACAAGATGTGAAGTTTGGATCAAAAATTAATCGTCCTCCAAATGCTAATATCATTAAAAAATTCGAAGGATTAATTGATGAGCTTCTTTAATATTTCATTAATTTAATATTTCACTGACAAGAAAATATTATTTTTTAAGTCAATCAGTATCAATTTGATTTATTGATAAATACAACGTCAATCAATATGCAGGAACTAATATACTGGTTATTGATAACGAATCTAAAGGAGGTCCGTTTGATGTCGTACTTGAGGATAATCCCCCGAACTTCATGCATCGTTTGTATCCTAACGATTTGTCAAATTCTGAAACTGGAGCATTTAATCATATCATAAAACAAACAAAATACTCTTTAGGCAAAATGAGCCCAGAAACATTGGACCCTACGCCTACGAACGTTACCAGATTTATACAAGATGTGAAGTTTGGATCAAAAATTAATCGTCCTCCAAATGCTAATATCATTAAAAAATTCGAAGGATTAATTGATGAGCTTCTTTAATATTTCACTAATTTAATATTTCACTGACAAGAAAATATTATTTTTTAAGTCAATCAGTATCAATTTGATTTATTGATAAATATAACGTCTACCTCTCTAGCTATCCGTACGATGGCTCACCCAAGCTTGAATTTTAACCCTGGCAGTTTTTTCAAAAATTGCCAGAGCTCGATTCCGAGCCCCCTGTATCTTGACCAGGTTTTCTGTAGTTTTCCTGTTCACTGTGCTCCGGAGCGGAGCACAGGCGAATGCCGGTACAGGTGTAATATTGAATGGCCACAGTCTCCATTCATTTATTTAGATTAGTTCGTAGATTTATAATTAATGTGAAGATAATGTATGTATAATATAATGTTAATGTAATGTAATAAATAAATATTTTTACGTAAAATAATGAATTTTTTTTTAACAACATTTCCCTGATTAAAAAAATGAATTAGAGAGCATTGGTAATAACATAATTTGAATTCTTTTCAATACTTTTGAATATTTTAAACTATTTTTTTTTTCTAATTATTTAGAATTATTAGGGAGTAATTAGGAGATATTTTCTAACACTTTTGAGACTGAATATATTAATTGCTGGTATGAATGTTTTGTAACATAAATAATATTTAAAAAAATGACAACTAAATAAAGTTGCATATTTAATCCTTTATTTTATTAAACATTTAACAAAAGTTTTATATGTTCATTTCACAACCATACATTCCTATATCTACTTATAGATTAAAAACTTTTAACTTATCTATGACTAGAAGCTAATTAAGTGTTAAGACGCATTAAGTGTTATTGTAATAAGTGTTAAAACTCCCGATGGCACATCGGACTTAAGTATAAGCAAAAATTAATAAATGAATCTAGTCTTACTTAATTACATTTTTTTTAATTCAACCCTTTATAAACTTAATATATGATTAGCATATGACTCTCCTTATGAAACTTTTGAAAACAAACCGACGCACAGTAGTCTAAAATTCTATCAATTAAAGTTTCAATAAAAAAGTACAGTAAAGTTCTAAATAATTGGAAAATGGAAGGTTTATTAAGAAAGGATAACGAAAAAAGTTACATATTGAAGCTTTCATTTTATTCGATATTTAGCATAACTTTTACATCTTCATTACATAGCCATAGATTTCTATATCTACTTATAGATTACAAACTCTTAACTAATAGTTAGATTACTACAACTAAATCTTAAACTAACTTATCTATGACTGGACTTCACTATATAATAGGGAAGTTGAGACTGAATACTGCTAACATGCATGCTGATAATTCCTTTGAGGTCCAGTATCAAGCAGAGTATAAATTTGTACGCTTGGTCTTTAATAACCTACTCTCTTAAATCGAAATAGTGACTTACGACTATGAAATAGTGACTATTCACTATTTAGTAGTGCAGAGTATACCACTAATTCAAATAGTGGTATACTTTTCACTACTAAATAGTGAATAGTCACTATTTTATAGTCGAAGTCACTATTTCGATTTAAGAGAGTAGGTGATCTAAAGTTACCGTAAATGAATAAATAAAAAACAATAATAAATGCTTAAACATAAAACTTAAAATAGTATTCCAAAGCAAAGTAACACAAACTATAGTCGTATGCGTCGTACAGACAATTATACCTATTCTTTCTCAGTTGTGATACAATAGAATATAAATTCACTTTACCTGTCTCTTGAAAAGTCGATATACTTATATCGATAGCGCAAAAAACCATCGATCGCTGTAATCTATCACTACATACTACCAATATGTTGTTTAGTTTTAACCTACCTTCCATAAATTAGGTATGTGTTTGTCATGTGATGAGCCCTCTTCCCTAAGTTGGAGAGCAAGGGTCTTCGATAAGACCGTTTACGTGTCAGTACTTGTATACATACTATGGATCACGTAATCCAAACAACTTTATTAATAATAATTATTACAATAATCATGACTGACCACAAAACTAATATGCGCTAGACCGCTAAAGTTGATGCAATAGAGTTAATGACGCAAAATAATCCTGTTAAATCCTGAATAATAGGTAAGTAATAGTTCTTTTGAAAAATAGTAAAAAAAGTTAAACATTGAATAGATAGCTTTATTAAACATAAGATATCGTGCGTGGTTTTGACAAAATTTTGACATATTCCGTAGACAACCACGGAATCTTAGGACTACTTAAAAGCTAAAACTCTTAACCTAGTAATCTTATTATGTATTGCAAATAAGTTATAGATTAAGCTAATATATAATTGACTGAACTTATACTAGGAAAAAGTTGATACTAAGTACTGATAACATGAATGTAAATAATTGTTCTGAGATCGAGTATAAAACCTACTATAAAAACTTCTACGCGAAACTGTCAACAACCTAGGTGTTCTAAAGTGACCTTAAACAAATAATTTAGAAAAGAAAAAAATTTATGCTTACAAATAAAATGAAACATAGAAGTACAAAGCTAAGTAACAATAACAATAGTAATTTACATTTTTTAGACAATAATACCTATCTCTCCTAAGTTTTAAAACATTAGAATACAAATCAACTTTTCCTGTTTTTTTAAGTTGTGAGATTGATATATCAATAGCGCAAAATACCATTGATCGTTCTAGTCCATCTCTACAATGGACTACCATAGGACTCTTGTAGCCTTTAAGAGTCGTTAGCGTCACTGTCGTGTAGCGGTACAATGATATAATCCGCATGAAATCAAGGAAGTCAGCTTTCGGGGGTAAGCTATGGTCTTCTTGCCAGTTATTGTATGAAAAGTGGTTTACATACAACGAACCTCCATCTTTATGGGTGACGATTAGCTTCGTAAATTCAAAATTTGGATGATCCAGCTGGATTATCGACGTCGTAATCTTCAATTTTCCGCATTGAAGCGACGATCCTTCTTCTGGGTGCCAGTAAGGAAACGTATAAGTCTTCTCGTTAGTCTTCGGCAAATCGAGCATAACGATGATTTCGGATTGATGCTCCCATACCATCCTCCAGAAGTTAGAAATTGCCTTCCGTGAGAGAGGTGTCTTCGTGGTGATATATGCGTTTTGACAATCGAAACCATCTATGTAACTTGCATTGATGTACGTTTGTGAGCCTTCTTCTTTTTGGAGAATGACGCGACTGTGGTCGTAAAACAGTCCTTCATTTTCATGTCGACAGGCACCGAAGTACCCAGCCGCTATTGAAGCGCCAAACGTTCCCTCTTCTTTCTCTTTCATCAAGTTTTCGTGTTCTTGGATAATTAATCTAGGCGCATTTCTATTTTCAATGAACTTAATTAATTCCTTACCAGTTAAGGCTTTTGATTTGCCACTACCCATTTTGATACAAAACCAATTGTTGAGCTTTGAACGGTTTGGGTAAATTTGGGGACGTTTTGCAGTTAACTGAAGGATCGCTTTACAAAATTCGATACTTATAGAATAGATCTTTTTTCCTGTTATTAAACATCGCTGACCGCAATTTACGTAAGTTCGATATTTGTTCCAATTCAAAATATATTTTTGATAATTTACCCGTAGTTAGTTGCCATATGATTATTTCAGCATAACTTCACTGGAAAACCACATGTTGTTAAGGTTAAACTAAATTACTTACCGTCATATACTTTTTCGAAAAGAATTTGATAAACAATTTCGTTCCCACCTTACAAGCAGATATATGCTTCTATTAAATTATCCAATAGGAAGTAATGTATTTTAATAAATTTAGTTAATATAAAATAAATTCTAGTCATTACAAATATGTTGTTTATTTTCACCATATCTTCCATAAACTAGGCATGTGCTCACCATTTGGTGAGCCATCTTACATGAGATGGGAGAAAAAGTCTTTAATAACACGTTAAACGTGCCAGTATTTGCGTACGTACTATTAATCACGTAGCTCAAGCGACTGTCGTAATAATAACAATATAACATCAATGGGGATAATTTTATCAATAAGCAGACCACAGAAATAATAATAATTAGAAATAACATATTGAAGTTATGACGCTAGTCTACCGTCTGATGACATACTTGTTAATTACACATCAATATGCATCAGTTAAATACTTTTATTTCAACATTACCTAAACCAATTCAGAACCCCATTGATGTTTGTTCACAAAGAGTAGTTCTTTCGTATTACGCGGTGTTATCAGACGTATGAGTTCTCTGATTAGTTAGGGATGTTTCGTATTTAAGGGTGTAAATCCGCTAAGTTTGTCAGCACCCAGTATAACAAATACCCTTGATATACTTCCGAGAAGTCACTATATAATAAATAACATTTCTGAGTTAATGATTCTTGATAAGTGTTCTTAAATCAAAACTACAATATCTTTCGCGACCTCATAATTCTTGGAAATAGTAGTAGCTCATTATCATCGGGCTAATTGGGGGGCAAAAGAGATAAGCTTTGATCTGATTCTGACCCTAGATCTAAGAAACCTAACTCGCAAAATTTCGGGAAAAAGATATGCTGATAAAATATCACAGCAGGTATTTAGAGGGTTTTAATTGGCACGTAATAAGGACGTGAATAAATAATTTAAAAACAGACGAGTTTGAAATTCTAAATTTCGACAACGAGTAGGATCCTAGTAACGGTA
>CAJQFG010000009.1:0-23877 GCA_905404095.1 Glaucopsyche alexis
ACGATTTTCAGCTGTGTCGTATTAGTGCAAAGTTCTATTTATAGTGTAGTTTATTAGTCGTGAATCTCGTGATCACATAAAACGCTCGTGGGAATGTAGGCTTACTTTTGTATATTTTAAATGCAATAAAAACGATCGAATTATAGTAATTGTTTTGTTGTTTATTGTTTTATTTACCTTTTTAACCTAATAATTGGGTCCTAAAAATAAAATTGAAAACAATAACATACGTATAGTTTTTTTTTTTTATTTTTTTTTTTTCATTGTAGGCTTGAATCTTTTGCACTTTAGAAGATATAAATACGTAAAAAAGCTACGGTATAATTTTGAATTTTGAAATTATTATTTTTTATTCGGAGTGCCACCTCTTAATACGTAGTATAGCTTTACATTCTCTTTGGTTCGAGGTACCAGCTATGTAAGGGTATAGAATTTTTCGAAATTCAGGATTTTCAAATTTGTTTTTCTGCCCTATCATGAAGAAATTTTCATTATTTTTTTCAATAGAATGCTCCGTTTCCGATGTAGAATAAATTTTATTAAAAAAAAAGTAAAAGCTTTACATTGAGATACATACTAGGAATGTATAAAGCTATAGAAAATGTTGCAAAATTCAGGATTTTCGAATTTCTTTTTTCACATCATGAGGAAAATATTAGGTTAGGGAAAAAGTTTCTTCGCATTTTATATAAAAATTCAAAAGGTTTTTTTATAAAGTTTATTTACAAGTGACTAAAGTATATAGGTGCCATTTTGTTCGATAACTTTTTGCCATCTTGTTGGTAGGTACATGATCCCATTGCTATAAAATTTTTGGGGCTTTCTGATGAAAAAACTGCGACACAGTGGTTTTGGCAGTCCTCTTGTGATGTCAACCTGACACTGCCTAAGGAATTCTGCAGCGACCGAAACAGGTGGAAATCTGAAGGTGCAAGGTCAGGACTATACGGCGGATGCATTAACACCTCCCAGCCAAACTCCCGTAATTTTTTCTGAGTGGCTAAAGATGTGTGAGGTCTAGCGTTATCATGGTGAAAAACCACACCCCTTCTGTTGATTAATTCCGGCCGCTTTCTCTCAACTTCTTGCTTTAATCTCATCAGTTGTTCGCAGTACAGTTCAGAATTGATGGTCCTGCCTGGGGGTAACAGCTCATAATGAACAATGCCCTTCCAATCCCACCACACACACAGCATCACCTTGTTGCGAGTTAACCCGGGTTTCGCCACAGTCTGTGAAGCCTGACCGGCCTTTGACCACGATCTTTTTCGCACGTTCTTGTCGTACGTGATCCACTTTTCATCACCAGTTATCAGCTTCTTCAAAAATGATTCTGTTTCATTACGTCGTAATAAAGAATCACAAATGAGTACACGGTTCATTAGGTTTCTTTCAGTGAGCTCATGAGGCACCCAAATATCGAGCTTTTTTGTGTACCCAGCTTTTTTCAAATGCGCCAAAACCGTTTTGTGGTCAATCCCCAGTTCTTCAGCTACATCGTAACTACTAATATGCCGATCTTGCTCCACTTTTTCAAAAATGGCAACAGTTTTGTCCGTAACAGGGCGACCAGAGCGACGTGCATCTTTGATATCAAAATTTCCGGATTGAAAAACGCTTAAACCAAATTTTGCGCTACTCTCACAGATACTGCATTAGGTCGCATAAACATCACAAATTTTTTTCGCGGCTTGTGTTGCATTTTTACCTTTTTTGTAATAAAATTTTAAAATTTATCGAAATTCTTCATAAGAATCACTCATTTTAACAATAAGAAAAAACAAATGAAAGTCTCAAATTTACCTAATTTGAATTTGGAATTGTCTTCTGTAAAATTAAAACTTTTTAATGATACCAAAATCAGCCAGATACAATTGGTATAGCCCAAGATATTTTATGACAAGTTCATACATACTATAATGCGAAAAGACTTTTTCCCCCAACCTATTATGAGGATTATTTTTCAAGTAGGATGCACAGTTTTGAGATAGAAGCGATTATAGAAAAAAATATGGCAATGCTCTACTTTGAGATATGAATGATGTATAAAGCTATGTTAAATTTTAGAAAATTCAGGATTTTCAAATTTCTTACGGTTAAGGTTAAGGTCTTAAGGTTACGGTGTTACTAACAAAATTTAAAATGGACGACTATTTTGTAATCAGCACCCCCAGAAACCAACAAAAGGACACCCATGTTATTTTTTAATTGTTCTGTCGCAAGTTTAAATACATGCCATTAAAAAATAATTTTATGACTTATATATATATATAATAATAAAGCCATTTATTCCATATCGAGGTTTACATTTTGGTTTTTAATTAATTGTTAGTTGTGTTAGTTTAGTGCTTAAACTTAAGTGTTAGTAAGGTTATTTTTCTCTTCCCCTGATATGGTCCCTTTTAGGGTAAAGGCCTCCTCCAATGTCTCCCACTGTTTCCTTTCTGTGGCTAAGGTTTGCCAGTTTTGATCCTGCTATGGCTTTAATGTCGTCCTCTCCCATCTTTTGTTTGGGGCGACCTACCTTCCTCTTTCCGAATGGACCTTTCCAGTTTGTGCTTAGGATTGTCCACCGAGCATCTCTGAATCTAGCAACATGTCCTGCCCATCGCCACTTCGTTTTTAGACAGTGTTTGAGAGCATCTGTTAGATTAGTTTTTTTCTCTAATTTCTGAATTTTTTATTTTTTGTATCCTTTTCAGCTTTAAGATACTTCGTTCCATGGCGTGTTGTGTGACATTTATCTTGTTTTTAATTTTGTTTGTGTAAACCCAAGTTTGGCAACCATAGGTAAGGCTAGGTAATATGCATGTGTCCATGACTATTTTCTTTAGGCTAGGGCTGTAATTTCCTTTAACAATTTCCTTTTGAGACCAGTATTTTTTCCAGGCAATACTTACTCTTCGGTTTTATTTCCTCTTCGTTGCTGTTTTTGTTAAGTGATACTTGCTTTCCAAGGTATATATAGTTTTCTACGTATTCGATCTGTTTTCCATCCACTGTTATAATGCTTTGAGTTTTGTTTGTGATTATTTTTGTTTTAGTGGCGTTCATTTTAAGCCCTACTTTATTGCTCTCCGAGTTGAGTTCTCTTAACATTTGTTCTAGACTTCTCGCTGTTTCGGCAAATAGTGCGATGTCATCCGCGAATCGTAAGTGACTGAGGTGTTTATCTTTTATTCGTATACCCTTATTTTTCCAATTTAGATTTTGAAACACTCCTTCAAGTACCGCTATGAATAATTTAGGAGATAAAGGGTCTCCCTGTTTCACGCCTCCTTCCGATTTTGATTTCCTTTCCTCTGTGTTCAAGTCGTACTTTACTTTTGCTGTTTGAGTATATGTCCTTGAGTATGTCTATGTATGTATTGTGTACATAGCAAAGCCTTAGTGCTGACCAAATTGCGTTATGAGAAATACTATCAAAAGCTTTTGCGTAGTCCACAAATGCTATGTAAATAGGTCGGTTGAATTCTTTGTATTTCTCTATGATCTGTTCGAGAGTGTGGATGTGATCGCAGGTCGAAAAGCCCTGACCGGAAGCCTGCTTGTTCTGGCGGTTGTTTCAATTCTATAAGTGGAGATAATCTGCTTTGGAGTGTCGAAGTAAAGAGTTTATAGATGCTGGGTAACAAACTTATTGGCCTATAGTTGCCGATATCTAGCGGGTCTCCTTTCTTATACAGAAGAATTATATCTGAAGTGCACCATTGTCTGGGCACTGTTTTTTTATTTAAAATCATGTTGAAAAGGTTGGTTAGGGGGGTCAGAAGGATATGTGCGCCTATTTTGAGTGCTTCGTTGTTGATATTGTCTGGGCCAGGACTTTTATCTTTTTTCAGTTTTTTGAGATGTTCCTGTATTTCATTTGTACTAAATGGTGTTACTTCTGGCAGTAATAGGTCTTCTGTTTTGTTTGTTTCTGGTAAGTCATCGTCTTGTCTTTGGTACAGTTCTCTATAGTATGCTGTTGCACATTCTAGAACTTCTTTTCGTGATTTTGTTTGGTTTTGATTATTATGAAGTTTCTGAATCCAATCTTTGTGTGTTAGTAGTTCTTTAGTAGCTCTTTTTGAACTCCTATACAAAGTTAAGTTTTTTTCTATAATTTGTTGCCTGTATGTATTGTAGTCGTTTCGTATGGCTTTGTTAGTTATTTTGTAGATATTAGTAATTTCTTTTCTTGTTTCTTTAGTTTTGTGCTCAAGTGATATCAGTTGTTTCCTTCTTTTAATTAGGTTTTTAGTATTTTCACTCAGGATTTCATTTGTTGTTCCATTTTTATTTTGGTCTTTTTTCTCTATATCAAGGCTTTTCTTAATTATTTCTTCCAGCATGTCATAGTAAACATCTACACTTTTTGTTTGCTGTTCTATGGAGTCTAATTGTTTGCAGTTCTTTCCAAGGTTTCTAAGGTAAGCTGTTACGTCTTTTTCTGACTTTAGTGACCCTGGAGTACATTTATAATTCTTTCTAGATTTAGGGGTGTTTAGCCATATCGTCGCTCTGACTAGTCTGTGGTCTGAAGGATAACTTAGTTGGTTCAACACATCCACATTACCAATAGAGGCGGTGTTATTACAGAGTATGAAGTCTATTTCATTTTTAGTGTTTTTGTCAGGTGAGATCCAGGTCCATTTACGTTGTGGTTTTTTGTTGAAATAAGTATTCATAATTGACAATCTGTGTTCGCATGCAAATTGTATAAGTTTCTCTCCTCTTTCGTTGCGCTCTCCATATCCGTATTTTCCCAATATAAGGTTATCCTCTTGTTTAGGGTAGCCTATCTTTGCGTTGAAGTCGCCCATTACCAAGATTAGCTTGTCGCTCTGATTCATGGCTGTTCTTAAATCCTTGTAGAACTTGTCTATCTCCAGATCAGTTGAGTTTTCTGTGGGAGCGTACACTTGTATTATCGATAGTTTTTTGTAGTTGATTTCCATTTTCAAGAGAGCAACTCTTTCTGAAATTCCGATGAAGTCGGCTATGTTAGACCTCAAGTGTTTTTTGATGAGAAAGCCCACTCCGTGGTGGCCTGCTGTCTCTCCTACGTAACAGAATATGTGATTCTGGTGTTCTTCTATTTTACATCCCAATCTTCTTACTTCTGCTAGACCTATTATGTCGTATTTGATATTTTGTAGGGTGTACAAGAGTTCTATTAATTTATATGGTTTCGACAATGATCTGACATTGTAGGTGCCAATGCTCAGAGCATAATGGATTTGTCGTGTCTTCATTAGATAGTTATTTTCTTGGTTGTTTATGGTTAGTGGTTGCCTGTGTTTTTTGAGTGTTAATTCTAGTTGTATTTAGTGGAGGGTTGCGGTCTAAATTCCCCACGGTGACCGCTTTCCGGCTTGGGGAATGTAGGTTGACTTTTTTTGATTTCTCTTTAGTTTTATCTATTGTTTCTTTCTTCCGGTTCTTAGGGGGCAAATTTAGTTTTTTGGAATAAGAATTTCAGATATTGAATTTGTTCTGGAACGGCTCGTAAACTCGAGTTTGTTTGTTCTATTTATTTTGTTTGGGGCCGTTTGGCTGTCAGTCCCTCTGTTTGTGTGAATATTTTCGGGTGTTTTTGTTGGTGAGCGTTTTCGTTTATCCTGACTTTTTCCCCTTAATTATGAGTTTATCGTAGCGGATGATAGCTATGTTTCCCTTCTTAATTTCTTCCTGTTGGGCTGCTTTTAACTCATTCCTGACCTGCAGGACATCCTTGGGGAAGTCTTCGGTGGCGTATATATTTTCAGGAAAGTGTTTGTTATTTTGTAGAATTGCAAGTCTCCTCCATGACAGGGTAAGTTTAATTAGAATCGGTCTTTTTTTCTTGTTGTCTTTTCTTCCTAACCTGTAGGCCTCGCTTATTTCCCATCTGTCAAAATCGTCAATATTCGCTGCTTTGGTCATATCATTGAGAGTTTTTAGGACAAGTTCCATGAGGTTGGAGGTATTCCCTTCCTGCTCTTCTACTCCATGCAAAACTATGTTATTCTTCCTAGCGTTCCTCTCTAAGTTGTGGATTTTTTTCCTTCAGCAGCGACACTTCACTTTTAAGTTTGGTATTCTCTTCTATTAGGGGGCTCAGTTTTTTTTCCAGTGTAATTCCCATATTTTTCGTAAATGTATCCGTAAGGGTGTGGGTCTGTTTGGCAAATTCTTCCTTAATTTCTTCGGTTCTTGCTTTAAAAGCTTGGTTCATTTTTGTAAATAAGATATCCATTTGGTTCTGGTCCATTTTTTCGATTGCTATTTTTCTCTGTTTTACCTGGTATAATTTTTGCTTTTTTAGAGTAGGCACCCCCTTATTTTTGGTAGAAATATTTTTTGTAGTTGCCACACTTGATCGATTTGTCTGTGGTCGATATGAGAGTTGTCAGTGTCAGCCAAAGAAATAGGAGTATAATAGAACTAAAACAAAAATCGAAGCCGTAGACAGCTATTTGTCTCACAAAACATCAAAGGCAAAACCAATAAGAGTGAAAGAGAAAGCCATCTATATGTCTATACGTTTTTTTCGAAGGTTGCTCCAATTTGGAGTCCAAATTGGAGTCCAATTTTAGACGTTGGAATTACGACTTTATTGCTTTAACAATAAGTGACATTTTGAATTAGTAGCAGTAGATGTGGCCTGAAGTTAGCCACTGACAGCTAATGCCATTTGTTTACGTGTGCATTATGATACAAGAAGAAGAAGAAGCAAATCATGAATTTATAGTGTGTTATTTGGTAAAAATCTCAGTTTATATTAAAAAGTCTTAATAGAAAACAAAGCTGTGCTCAAGTTAATATGGCCCGTTTGGTGGAGGGCTGTAAATCACACTCTGCGAGGAAAGAAAATCGTGAAGAAGTGTTAACTTTTCACCAGTATGTTGAGAATTGTTTCAGGTTATATAAATACAAGCAATTACACTGAAGTTATTATATTCTTGTAGATAAATGTGTTTATTGTCCATTATATGCGGATTTCAACAATATAATATAATAGAAATTTTGTACAAATTTCAGAGGTTGTGTATTTACATAGTGATGTTTTGGATATCGATAAACCTTCGAAAGAGAAAATATGTTAATCTGAAAGAAAAATGTTTTGCCTACTTCATATTTACCAAACACCATACAATTATACAAATTAGTAAGATCTAAAATATAAACTAAGTGATAATATATAATATAAAATAGTGTGGTGTATTTTTTATTAAATTATAATTATTAATTAATAATTCCTGTATATTATAATGGAGTTACTGTTGTACATCATCACAAAAACATGTCACAAATTTTCAAATTTAACTTTGCTTTTTGGTTTTGCAGGGAATTAGGTGGCCTTTTGCAAAAATACTTCTTTGTACTTTTTTAATTGACCAGAAAACGGGCAGACTGATCGCCAGATGGAGAGCCATTATCGCCACCTATACATATTCGCAATAGGAGGTGTCACAAGTACGATCCCGGTCTTAAAATCCGCAACTACTCCTTGAGTACCCGGAGGCCGTGGTATTTATCTGGTCCAGGTGGACCGTTTGTGCCAAAGCATGGCTCTCCCACATAAACGGACTGCTGTGCACTGTTTTCTTCACATATTTAGCTACATGCTGACAATCTGAGAGCTTTTTGGTGTTGTCGTAACGTGTAAGCTAATAAATGATGTCCAATTGTTAATAAATAATAAATTTATCTATTAAAATTTCCTGTTTTCATTTATCTTTCCACGTAGGTACCCCAACTAAAGGGAGAAATGCATAAAAAGTCTATACGTCTACTGTTTATATATTTACCAGCTGTATCCAAGGGAAAAGTATCCTGTTTTAATCCAGAGCTTAAACTACTGCCATACCAAATTTCATTGAAATCTGGTCAATAATTTTTGCGTGAAGGAGTAACAAACATCCATCCATACATCCTCACGAACTTTCATGTTTAAAATAGTAGTAGGATATAGAACTGACAAGTCGATTGGACGATAGCCTGCATAGTGTGTGGGTGTATAGTGTAGTAAGGACGAGAAATAAAAATACGTGTAGCTCGAATTAGAATATGTATTCCAATATATCAAGATAAAATTATTGACAATTATATGTCAAAGTATTAATTCACTTTTTAAACTGTTAACAATACAGAGGTTTTATTAATTGGAGTTTTGTAGATACCAATACACCCCCCTCAAAAATTCAATTAAGTAAATAATGCTTTAACAGTATAGGCAAACATTAAAATAAGTAACTGATAATATTTCATCTTTTAACACGATGATATTAATTTATATTTTCCATGTTGTTCCTTGAAATTAAGGAATTACAATGTCTTTATATAATTCCTCCATGGTATATTCTGAAGATATCTAAAAGTAATTATTCTGTGGAAAATATTACATTAATTTTAGTATATTATCAGCTGTTTAGGATTTTTATCCAATCATTAAATTATCTTACATATTAAAAATTACATATAAAAATATTTGCTATAAGCATATATGCACTAATAATACAATTTTGTTTCATGCCTATTTAAAAACCAGCATCGCAAATCTGTTTGCAACATAATGCTGAATGGGATTTGATAGAACTTCATGTAATTAGTTACTTTATATTATTGTAGGTACCTACCTAAATATATCTTAATTATTAATTTCTTTGTTTCCTTCTATACCAATGTGCAACAACTGTTGTCATGGTTCATTCATATAAATAATATTAATTATGCTGCTAAAATATGAGCTTTTAGTTTCTAGCTATTATACATAATAATATAAACATTTATGCTCTTTTATAGCTTCACAAAACTGTGTACATGCCTGGCTTATGTTTCTTAGACAAAAATATACACTTTGTTTCCGTGTATTCAATGCCATTGTACACTTAGTAACAAATAATAAAAAATACCTATATATAAATTAACATTTTAAAATTTAATATATTTAAAAATATAAGATCCATTTTCCAGAATCGATATTTACATTACTAGAATTATCAACTAAATACCTAGGTACTTATTTGTTTTATTACATATTATGGTCTACTTTGTAACGAACCAATTTGTTTTGAGTGTTTGACCATTTTTCTCTATCTAGCCAATTCATTAACGTAATTGAAATTATTATTATTATCAATGATAATAATTATAGTTATTCACAGCTTAGTATTATTTAATTAGACATTTGAATAATCTATATTGAATCAGTTGCTTAAAATCTTAGGAAGTATGTATACCTATTGTAATATTCTTCCCTTTCAACTCCGCCGGTTTGTTGATTTTGGCTTATTGTGTTTCTAATTTATTGCCCATCAACTTCGCCTGTTGACCATCTTTGGTTTGTTGATTTCGGCGGGAATATTTTCAATTACAAATCTTCTGCAGTAAAACTTCTGCAGGAATAATTATTATAATACATATTAAATATTTTTCGGGTTTATACCATGTCACATCGCTTATTAGCTTTTTCTTTTCTTTTATTACTTAAATAAAATAATAAATTAATTGATTTCCATATGCTGTTGCCTCGATTTTTATTTAATTTCATACTTGACGCCCGCGCCATAGTGAATTAGGTAAACGTTAAACGTATGAATTATGCGTTCGGCCACCGCATTTTATCGGGGAACTTCAGCGATTAAACTAATTATGTTATTCCCTTACAAACATCACTGCTCATTTTTTACAGAATTTCATTATTGTAATCGACCATTAAAAATAAAACATTCATGTAGTAGCTGACAAAAAAAATTAAAAATCAGCTTTAGAAACAACAATTATTAAGTAAAAAATTATTATTATTTGTAAGTAGTAGTCGGGGCTACCAGACTACACCACAAAGACATCTGCTTGTATTTTGTAATACAACATATTTTGTACATCTCATTTGAAAGCGATATTCCCAACTAGCAAAAACTTACTTTATAATTGCTATGAAAACAATATTTCTTTGCTTTACAGTAGTTCTTTAATTAACAGTCATTAAACGTATTATGGGCACAAATTATGTGTTAAATCGTAGTAGACGTTTTGTTGTTACCAATTTATCATATTACGATAAGCAATCTTTCATCTTGCCATGTAAAAATAAAAACGGATAATCTTTCTATGGACAAGGAATGTATGGCTTTCAGCGTTTACCGACAATTAAAAAATTATGATCTCAGTAATTCATACTCTGACCGTTATTTTACTTGATATCTTTATATTAAGCATTTCAGTTCTTATTTAATTTTTAGGCGTCTGATAATGTTTATAGATGGATTTGTATCAAAATTGGTTTTCACCGTTTAATATCACATGTTTTTAAATCCATTTCTGGCTGAGGAAGTTACATAATGGCACAATTAAACAAATGTATAACAATACTGGTTTTTGTAGTGCACAACCACAGAACCAGCCAAAAAAAAATATTGATTATAAAAGCTATGACATATCTTGCTTTTTGCATTATGTGCATTATAACAAACATTGCAAAGGTAAAGGTTTATAATAGTTTTTAATTGTCATATAAGGTAATATTTCTGATCTTATGAGACTTCAACTTAGTTTTTAAATGTTTGCTTCAACCATAATAGCCATAATATTATGCTTTTAAATACACTATTAATATAAATTTTAAGACCCATAATACTATTATTAGCAAAAGAATACTTATAGCATGCAATTATAAAGGGAAAATATTAAGCTATTGCTTTTATAAAATATAAACAAGAATTTTAACCCTATAATTAATCATCCTTTATATAGCATTTTTGCTTGTTGGGTTATATTATTTAAAATTCATTATAAATATTGTATTTTCTATTGTGTATTAAAAACAATTAGTATATTCCTGCTTATTGCATTCTACTATACAATATTGTATATACTAAAAATATATACAATATAGTATAGTATATACCTATGTGATACCTCGGTGCACATAATATTATAAAATCCTTTTGTGGCCCTGCGCTCCTCAGTTGGCTGGATGCACTAATAGGGCTTTGTACTTTTCCATGTAGATAGTAGATACCGATGATCCAGATTAGGGTAAAAATTGTTTTAGTTATACTTGGGAGCAAATCTATCAACAGAAGATTAACAGACGTCCTTCACATTGACAATATTATTGGTTGCTCCGGGATCTAAAACAGAATTTCTGAATATTAGTGTTAATTTGACTGCGCAACTAACATTGCTAGAACATCACACGGTACTCTCCTGATTGTTGTTGTTGACTCGAAACGAGTGATTCTGATGAGCAGTAGAGCTTTAAGCTTCTCGTTGCAAAAATTCAACTCTTGTGTTAATCCTTTCTAACGTGATTCCTTTCGATCCCAATGCTCACAAAGTATCCTTGTAATGGTAACTCCCAAATTTTCGGTTGCTTTTCCACGTTATTCTCTCTGCTTGTTATTTTGGATATGGGTAGATACTGTTTTTTAAGCCACAAACTGAAAATGGTGCTGAAAGATCTTGGGCTGAAAAAAAAAAAATGGTTTCCCGATTTCGGGTCTGAAAATTTTCCTTTTACTGAATTTCGAGATACGTTTTACAGAAACGTAGGGCACATAACCTGTAGTAAGGAGTTAAGGACGAGAAATAAAAATACGTGTAGCTCGAATTAGAATATGTATTCCAATATATCAAGATAAAATTATTGACAATTATATGTCAAAGTATTAATTCACTTTTTAAACTGTTAACAATACAGAGGTTTTATTAATTGGAGTTTTGTAGATACCAATATATAGTTCAAGAGACTAGCTTCCCCAACATATTTCGGTTTGTTGTAGACAATACCTACTGCATAAATTCGTTTTTGATCGACTGATAATAATTTATAAATCACAAAGGTGCATAGATCATTACGCATAAATCTTCCACTTTAATCATTCTATCTATTGGCTGCAAACTGCATTTTAAATTCATTTAATAGTTTAAAAGATCTAAGCAAACATAAAGCGGAATAAAAGACTTTATTTTATGCTATGAAAAGATTAACATTTTCATCCACATTTTGATTTTTATCGACACAAAATGCCGACTAGGTGTAGTGTACATTTAGACCTCTTTTATATCTTTAGATGTCTCATATATTGATCTCATGTTGTTGTCATAGCTTGACATGTATTACTAATTTAAGTAGCATTTTATTTGAAATAAAACCAAATATTCCTTGGTTTTGTCTTTTTATTACATAACAATTTATTCCAAATAACAATAAATACCATTACAAACCTCGATGTCTACTATTGCGCAATTACTAAAGCCAGAAAAATTCGACGTCGAACCTGGGTCACTGGCAGCCGAATTAAAGTACGAATACTGGAAAACAACGTTCTCAAATTATCTCAGTGAAGGGATAGGAAAAGAAACGATTTCAGAGGAAAATAAACTAAGGTTATTACAATGTGTATACGCATATCCGTGAAGCAAAAGATGTCTCGACCATTCAATTATTAGATAAAATTTATCTCAAAGAAAAGAATAAGGTTCACGCCAGATACATACTTCTAAAATCTACACTTAAATCGGATGAGACCATTGCAGATTTCTTACGTACACTACATTAAGCCGGGTTTTCACAATACGAGTACGCTCGGACCGAGTGCGCTCGGATGGCTGCTCGGACCGAGTGCGCTCGGATGGCTACTCGGACGCTACTCGTAATGTGTAAACAGGTGATCGGCGCTCGGATCACCTGTTTACACATTACGAGTAGCGTCCGAGTAGCCATCCGAGCGCACTCGGTCCGAGCGTACTCGTATTGTGAAAACCCGGCTTTATGGACTTCACTGGCGGACGGGTTAGCGGACGGGAATATATTTACATATGAAGTTGCTGATAAATACGAGTATGGCAACTTGTAACCAACTTCAGACAGCTGATCTGTCTGAAGTTGGTTACATATGTTCAAAACCTGTAACCGTCTACAAAAAACGAAACTAACGAACAACTAGATATCTCTTTCTTTCTCATTGGCATGTGTCATATAGGGGGATAAGGAACGATGTATAATTTTCCTCTTGCTAATAGCATTTACTCTTTATACTCTATGGTGTCAGCTGTCAGTTGACAGTTGTCATTATCCTGTCAAGCGTCGACATGTGCAGCACCGGAAATAAACGTTGGAGATTTATATTTTTTATGTCGTAGCCACGAAGTATAGATAACAAGGAGTCCGAACGTAATGTTAAAATAATGGTCTCAATTACGGGGACAGATTTTTGCCGGTAGAGCGCGCGACGGTCCGACGTGCACTCGTTTGAAATTACGCGGGAAGTTTAAAGTTGCTATTGACAGCTCTGGAAAGATTGAAATCTTATTATATAAAAGTTTTAGGAAATTCTTAGAAACTGTTCTCGAAAAATAGATACCGTAGAACACGGTAATTGCCTAACAGTAATTTAAAAATAATTGTAATAAATAATAGTATTGGCAACACTCGGTATAATAGTATTGGCAACACTCGGTACTCGTCGGTCTCGCACGCCTAGCGGCAGAAAAGAGAACTAAGATCTGGTCCTATTATTGTGTACATAATTATTGTTAAAAAGCCTATACCGTTCGGACTCCTGGTATCTATGCTTCATGATTTGACGGGTCATACTTGGCATTGCCATATGAAAATCACATTTTTTATTTTTTTTAAATGCCATCAGATTCTGGTAGACCTATAGTTGTTCGTTTACGTACACAAGTGCGGGCAAGTGATACAACTACAAAATGCGTGCTTAATTGTTCTCTGTCTACCTTAATCGTAGACAGAGAAAGCTATAGACCTCTGGTAAGCGTGCCGGTAAAAGGGACAGGTATAGAGTACATATCAAGATTTCGGGTTACCAGACAAGCAAAAAACTCCCCAAAGAAATCTTTTGTGTACATTTGTGTAATATGTATGTTTTACAGTTTACAATGTTTCAAATTTAGGCAATGTATACATTTCCTAGGTTTATAGGCATTTCTAAATATTTTTAAGTAATTAAATATTGTTTTAAAATTATTTTATACATTAATTCATAATACAGTGCCTAGTCAATGTCTTTCGAAAAGATTACTGAATATATTTTAGCAAAAAAGGGCACCAGCATTACATACATCATAACATTAACAGATTTAGGAGACACAAGATAAAATAAAAACAATAGTGAAATTTCTTAATAATTTAATTTTTAAGATAAAATCATTACAAACTAAAACCATGCACTGCACTTGGTAATTCGAAGGAAAAAAAATCATCGTTACGTAACAAAACGACGCGTTAATTCGAACTAATCATGTTGCAGAGGGATAGAGATATAAAGATTACAGAATTTGCAGGGGTACTTAAGTACATTTTGAGACAAGTCCAAACTCGTTTAATCGTAGACAGAGAAATTTCCGTAGTGCAGGGGAAATTGCAAATTTCCGTAGTGCTGGGGAATATTTTCTACTACTACCAGACGGATTTAAAAACTTCTTCAGAAAGTCTCTGTTTGTTTGATCAATTGACTAATAAATCGCCGTCTTCTTCACTAATCAGAGACTTCGCTTTTAGCTCTGAAATCATCTTTTCTAAATTAGCCACTTTTTTACTTAAACGACGACTTTTTTCACGTAGAGCTTTTAATTTTTTTAGTCTTTCTGTTGCTTGTTCTTCAGACTTTTTCCATTTCCTTTTCAATGTTCGAGGTGTGTAGTCCTAAAAGTAAAATAAGTTTTATAAGTTATATGTGATAATTGTTAATATTTTTTATTCAGAACACTAACAGCTAATTACAGGTAATGAGTATGTATCATTCATACTATTTAACTAATAAAGGTATCCACTGATGGACATAATATATGTATGCAATCTTGACGCTTACATCACAAGCATAAACAAGTAACGAACACGCGCGCACATATAAAGAGAGTAGTAGCATATATTTAATTTAATGTAATATTACCACGGTTGGTTGATTGACATTGGCTGATAGCCGAACCGATGATGAGGGTAGTTTCGCATCAGGCTCGATATCTTCATTTTCTTTAATATTCATTGATGGATCTGAATCAATCTCGATAGTATGCTCTTGATCAGCTTTTGACAGAATCACACCAACAATGTCATCTCTAATGTCTGGATTTTTAATCTGAAATTTATTGTTACAAATTCTACTATGACAAAGAGTCAAAAAAAGAACAACAATCAATAATCAAATAATTTTTAAACAAAAAATTAAACCGACTTCCAAAGTGAAATACACAAAAAAAATTAAATAAAACTTATTTTCTAAATAATTTTCCTTTTAAATTTGGCTAAAATTTTAACTATTTCTTTGCTCAATCTTCTTAATTTTGAAGTCGGTACCAGTCCAAACAATATCCTACAATATTTTATAGAACTCACGTCATGTCATTTATCAGTTTCCACATTAGTGACTCAAAGATCAATTTCGAATTATAACCTATACAACAATAAAATAATTTTGCAAATGCGGCCATACGGCAGAGTAATGCTCAAAGATCTCCGTGTTGGTGTAAAATACTATGAGAAGTACCTTTTATATCATCAAAATGTTATGATGTATGGTGTCATGGTGGTAATGATGATGATGATTTCTCTAATTGACACGGTGGCACATGCTTGCAGTACTTTAAACAACGCCATAATCCCCAAACATGTATCTATAAGGAGTAAGGAGTTCTGTTCTGTACTTTTGGATCCAGGGTATACCTTGGAGCAAAATCTTACTTTTTGGTAGCATATGCTTGGAATACTTCAGAAAAAGTCGAAATCACTATATGTGTCCATATAAATTTCGAGGAGCTCCCCCGATTCCTCATGGATCCCATCATCAGGTCACCACTTTTTTGAAAATGGGACTAGCTTGGGATTATACCCTTTACATCAAAAAAAGAATTTTGAAAATCAGTAAATAAAAATAACTTCTGCTTATACGTTCGTAGTATATACAGCCGAACGTATAACCGCCTCCTTTTTTGGAAGTCAGTTAAAATTATTTTAGTACTAATAATAAAAAAAAAATATTAAAAAAAAAAAACAAATAATATTAATAATTGTCAATTCTGACAACTAAATATACACATACCTGTAATGGCACAGCATTTGGAAACAGAAGAGTTATTTTTTTCTTCTTAATTAACTCATGTTGCTCAAAATGGCTGCTACAAATTTTTGAGGATTTTTTTGGTGACCAATTTGTTCGTCCTGTGGCTTCAATCCACTTCTGACGTAAATCAGCATTTTCCGGAAAACTATAGCACAAAGATAAACATATGTTAAAATGATACCCGTCATTGTGGGAGTATAAACATTGAAAATCTGGCAACACTGGACAATTTTTGTTTATAGGTTATGAATAATATTATTTGATGTTTTTGGTTAATTAACAATCGAAATATATAACCAATTTACTTCACATAAATTGTCATTAATTTAAATGCAATCGGGCATATGATTTAAATGCTAAAATATTAAAAAAGACGTGTTACTTACGAATGAAAAGATATGTCTGGCAGTTTCTTTTCACTATCATTTTTACAACCTAAAACACTACAACGGCCCATTTTTTCTTCAATAATCTTTAGGATATTATGCACTGACTGTTTTAAAACAAAATTGCTACAATTTGTTCACGTGTAATATAATTTAGCACCACTTTTAAAAAGACGGTATAAAAACAACTGAGCATCTGTCAAGTTTGTTTAGCGAACTAGTTAGCAGACCTTGAAAAAACCGGCACGCGTGGCGAAACAAAAGATCGAATCAGTCTGTCTCGTTTCTTTACACAACATCGGCATAAGTCGCTTCTTTTCTTGTGTGAATGCGACAGAAGCTATCAATTTGTCTATGGCTTTCTCTGTCTACCTTAATTGGGTTTCAACTTTCACGCCAAAACCCCCACGAAAATTTCATTAAAGCATCTACCACTTTATTGAATCGACTGAATTGACTCATTAACTTCCCCGACTATTTATTTGGACTTGACGATTTAGAAATACGGTGATGAAAATTTTAACGAATATTCTTTATGCCCACGACCATGAAGCATAGATACCAGGAGTCCGAACGGTATAGGCTTTTTAATAATAATTATGTACACAATAATAGGACCAGATCTTAGTTCTCTTTTCTGCCGCTAGGCGTGCGAGACCGACGAGTACCGAGTGTTGCCAATACTATTATACCGAGTGTTGCCAATACTATTATTTATTACAATTATTTTTAAATTACCGTTAGGCAATTACCGTGTTCTACGGTATCTATTTTTCGAGAACAGTTTCTAAGAATTTCCTAAAACTTTTATATAATAAGATTTCAATCTTTCCAGAGCTGTCAATAGCAACTTTAAACTTCCCTGCTTAATTTCAAACGAGTGCACGTCGGACCGTCGCGCGCTCTACCGGCAAAAATCTGTCCCCGTAATTGAGACCATTATTTTAACATTACGTTCGGACTCCTTGTTATCTATACTTCGTGCCCACGACCCACGACGAAAATTAAATGTTAATGTTAATGTCATTTTGACATCCTGTGTCATTGTTTGAATTTTGAATGTGTCAAACACGAAGTATAGATAACAAGGAGTCCGAACGTAATGTTAAAATCACGAAGTATAGATAACAAGGAGTCCGAACGTAATGTTAAAATAATGGTCTCAATTACGGGGACAGATTTTTGCCGGTAGAGCGCGCGACGGTCCGACATGCACTCGTTTGAAATTACGCGGGAAGTTTAAAGTTGCTATTGACAGCTCTGGAAAGATTGAAATCTTATTAAATAAAAGTTTTAGGAAATTCTTAGAAACTGTTCTCGAAAAATAGATACCGTAGAACACGGTAATTGCCTAACGGTAATTTAAAAATAATTGTAATAAATAATAGTATTGGCAACACTCGGTATAATAGTATTGGCAACACTCGGTACTCGTCGGTCTCGCACGCCTAGCGGCAGAAAAGAGAACTAAGATCTGGTCCTATTATTCTGTACATAATTATTATTAAAAAGCCTATACCGTTCGGACTCCTGGTATCTATGCTTCATGGTTAAAATAATGGTCTCAATTACGGGGGACAGATTTTTGCCGGTAGAGCGCGCGACGGTCCGACATGCACTCGTTTGAAATTACGCGGAAGTTTAAAGTTGCTATTGACAGCTCTGGAAAGATTGAAATCTTATTATATAAAAGTTTTAGGAAATTCTTAGAAACTGTTCTCGAAAAATAGATACCGTAGAACACGGTAATTGCCTAACGGTAATTTAAAAATAATTGTAATAAATAATAGTATTGGCAACACTCGGTATAATAGTATTGGCAACACGCGGTACTCGTCGGTCTCGCACGCCTAGCGGCAGAAAAGAGAACTAATATCTGGTCCTATTATTGTGTACATAATTATTATTAAAAAGCCTATACCGTTCGGACTCCTGGTATCTATGCTTCATGGTCGTAGCTATTGTTATGTATATCACATTGGGATCGTTTTTTGCACTTTTTGCACTTTTAAGTTGAGTTTGTTATGATTTTTTTGTGATTTTATGCTCCGCAGGTTTAGTTTATTGTTTTTATTCACTTTAGTTCTAAGATGGTTGGTAAATCACTTATTTTGTAATTAAAAACACTAGCACGAGTTTCGAACACTGTTCACTTGACAGGAGCCGAACCGGAACAATCATTGTAATTTTATGACTTAACTTATGTAATATTACTAGATATGGATTAATAAAAAAGAATGTATGTAAAAAAATTTTATTGACAGTATAAATTGGTGGCCGCGATAAACTTAAATGCGTGTCTCACATGAGCCGTGTTGCAACAACACCCGGTGACGGGTACACTCGCAGATATAAATTACTTTAATATATAATATTATCGCTTACAGAGTTACACTTATAAGGAACAGTGGTGTTTACTTGAAGATCTTGCCCTGGTTGAAGGGACGGCCTTTGGAGTCCTGGCCGCTCCACGAGAAGTACTCCTGTACCATCTTTTTGGTCTCTGGGCTTTTCGGGTCCAATTTCTTCCAGTCGTACGACTCGTAATCAATCTGGAATGTTAATAGTGAACTGTCAATACTAAATAATGGTGGATATTGTGCCTAAGCTTTTCATACAGGGTGTGATTTCCTGTGACTGAGGATTTGTTCTATAGCCTGTCTATTTAGACAACTCGTAAAATCAGACCTGACATTACATAAAATACTATACCCTGCCAGTCAGGAGACAGGGTGAAGGCGAGGTCCTGTCCGCGCCACACCCACACTCCGGAGATGGTGGAGTCGTTATCGGAGCCGAACAGGCACATGGACGCAAACGCGCCCTTCCTCATCTGGTCCAACCGCTGGTACATGCCTGTGGACGCAGGTTTTTCATCACTTTAGCATAATCCATAATAATCTTTAATAACTGCATTTTTCGAAGGAACAAATGTAGCTAGTGATTATTAAAGACAATCTAAAAAATAGTTTAAATGAAATGTGAATGATAATAATTGTACAATCTCATGTAATTTAGGTTTATGGTCGCGATATTTTTTAAAGCGGGAAAACGACCTCTGTCTTTTGATTAATCAAAAAACTGCTTAAATTTTACAAAAAAAAAAAAACTACATACGGTATGGCTCGTATACAACAAAATACACACCAGAGATGAGGTTGCAGCTCATGAACACTTTGGCGAGCTCCTCGGGGTACTTGTACTCGCAGAACCAGATGGAGTAGTTTTCCCGGGTCGAACTTCTCCCAGAAATATGGATGGACTTGGCCTCATCCTCATTGGAGTAGCATCGCTTGAAGTCGTCAAAGTTGAATGTGCTGCAATTTACACAAGGTACACTCTAGTACTGAGCTAATGCCAGTATAGCTGAATAAAACCTGTTTAGTAGTTTAAGTAGGCCAACTAGGTAATAATAAATTGAAAAAATATAAGTAGTAAAAAACAAATATGTATACTAGGCATTATAGTTTCTTCATATTTGTTTATTTTACACACTTGTTATTATTTAATGTCCATATATTTTAATAAGACTATTATTTACCCTTTAGGCATAGCATCAAAGGGGTTCTTGGATTCCCTGGGCTTTTCCTCCTCCTCATCGGCCGGTTTGGGCTCCTTCTCTTTGGGCAGGCTTCTTCTCTTGGGCAGGCTTCTTCTCCTGAGCGGGCTTCTTCTCCTTCTTTCCTCCCTCCTGAAATAGTCAACCCAACAAAGTAAATAACTAAACCAACTTAACATCCCAACTCTATACATTAAGCAGCACAAGTATATTCTGGATTTTAAATAGTAGATTATACGAGTATGTTTGATTTTATGAGGTAGAAAATTGATCCTGTTTCTAAAAGTCTTTGCTTTTTTTGTAAAACTATTCGAGCTTATGATGTTATTTCAATAATTATAGCTTTGTTATTAATCTAAAGCCCACACACAATATTATTTTATGATACCAAAAGGTGCAAGCCGACTTGTGCAAATTTATTGATTGTGAAAATTTACAAATTATTGCAAATTATCTTCATTGTTGACATACACACAACAGACAAATCTGCACACGTTAGTGTGCACTGTTTAAATGTTACAATTAATAGGTCTGTCGTTAAAAAAAATATTTTTTATAAGAGAGGAATATATTACTTTCTATGCATCGTTGAATATAAAGGTAAAAATAATACCTTCTGTCCTTGAGTGAGCTCCTGGTACTTCTTGGGGTCGTATGTGGGCGCAGCCTCGCACAGCTTGATGGGGCCCACCACGGACAGCACCTGCGGCTGGTTGGCCAGCGTCAGGAACCAGCGCTGCACATTGACTAGGGACGAACGCAGACTGGGCTCCAGAACAGTCTGAAAACATTATTTTGTCATTAACACTTGTCTTACCATTTATGTAAGTTGAGACAAATAACTATAATCTTTAATAACTTCAACAAAAAATCTTCTTGATTATATAAATAACCATGAGGTTTCAAAGGATAGAAGGACATAAACGAAAAGTTCTCTGAAAAAAAAAAAAGTTGTACAGCCAGGTGACGTCACACATAATTATTTAAAATTTAAATATGTGTGACATCACCTGGCTGTACAACTTTTTTTTTTTTTTAATTTTAAATTGCACAAATATGCATAAATTTTCTGATATCCCCAAGTTTTCACATTTATCTTCATACTTATGTTTCGTATTTTTCGGTGCCTAATTTTCAATATACGTTAATTTTACTATTTAAATTTATAAAATACACCTGAATATGTAAAATAAACATAAATTGATAGCTTTCAAACTTATATCTGCAACGATATTGTTTGTAATACTCTGCCGTACTCAATTGAGTACAACGGCCGAATACGTACAGATTTTTTAAAAAATATTTTTGTTATTTTTTATATAATATTGTAATTTATAATATAAAAAAAAGCTAAAATAAGCTGTAACAAATATTATTTAATAATACTAGATAAGTGTTGGCAGTAAAACTACCGAATTTGATTGTGTTCCATACAAATTAATTCATTTTCGCAAAAGAAGGTAGGTTTTTGACATATACATAATAGTAAGCTTGTCCAAAAGCCTGGCTCTCATGTGCCATGAGTTGAGGCACACGTCCAAGGGAAATAATAAAAATATTAACACGCTTTTCGAATTTTCTTCAAAAGACATGTTTGATTTTGGGCCAGTTCTATGTACACTACATAGGTAAATAGGAAAAAAATATGGGAATATCATAAAAATACGAAAAAATTAATTTGAAGAAGGGTACATTGCGTACAAAAATGATTATTTGAAGAGTTTTTTATTGCGAGAACACTATTTTTAGGGCGGCCATGACAGTTGTTTGACTTGACTTTTGACGTAGTAGACAGTTTTTACGAAGGGACGACGGTCTTGAATGCCATACGTCTTTCTTTGTCAAAAGTCATGTCATGACAAAATGACATTATCTAGTTAATTTTGATCTGATCCGCCATGTTTTATTTTTACTTTGTGTTGCTCTCCTTGACGAAGTTAATTTAAATGTACATGGAAACGAAGTGAAATTAACAAAATAAAGAATAGGAAATGGAACTATATTATGTAGCTATATTTACATATTATACTGTACGTAGGGCTGGCCCAGGCCCTCATACATTTCTTAAACATCGCTTTTAATGATAAGATCGACTAATTTCAGTACAAATTTTACTTAAAACATGCTTAATTTACTTTTTAAAGATTTGGAATCAATTGAACAGTGTTTTATTTTTTTAAAGAAAAACATTGATAGTAAAATAATGATAAATTTTTTTTTTCAAAAATTACAGTAAATTGCTTGCACCCATAAGGCGCCATTGTACACAAATGAGTACAGTATAGGGGGGAGGAATAATGTTTTTGAGATATTATATTATTATTGTGTTTATGTGGTTTATATTAAATAAGAAATGTACATTTTATTCATTTTACTTGCTGGCTTTAATTTGGCGGTAAATGGGTTAATACTTTGAAATGCTTAAAATTACACTAAACATAAAATCTTAATTCTTTATACATTTATCAATTTGTAGTACCTAATTATTTCTGTACTGTGCACGGTATATATTATGTATTTTTGTGATTGGCACAGTACTAACCGAATGTTGAATCTGGATTCATATTTTTACTTAACCAGATTTATCCCACCAGGCTCTAGTACATAAGGTCTAGAAAAATCAATTACGGATATTTCGGGCACTTGTTTTACTGCTTATGCGAATACGTTTAGGCAGAAAAATAATTGTTATACTGCGTTTTGCAGTGAATAATGTGGCCGAAGAATCTCTAATTTATTTTCAGAGATGTTACGTTTTGTATCACTTGCACCACTTGAGGCTGCCAGCCCATACCACAAATTAACCACTTAAATATGAAAATTGGCCCTCAGAATAGCTATAGTATACATGAATCTGTACCTGGAAGGCGTGTATGAGCGTGGCGAAGACGATAATGTCGGCCAGGGTGGACGCGCTCAGTGACAAGGAAGGTGCGCGTGAGCAGGTGTTTGTCCAGCACCGCGAGTGCGCCCAGCAGGTCAGACTTCGCGCGCTCCACATTCTGGAAACGTAATAAAATACATAATATTGTGCTTTCTTACTTTTATTATTTGTTGTATTGATTAAGTGAGCGAACGTAAATTTGTGTATTTAATGAGGACTGAACACATTTTAACTACTTATAGCTTATACAAGATCATTATAATAAATATTTAGCACTGTACACATAAAGTATTTACTATTTAATTATGTGCCTAAACTTCCAAGGTTTTTAACTGGATAATCCAGTTGAAAAATGTGATGACTTTAGAAACTACACATATAGACCTTCATCCCTATTCACCAGTTACAAAATATTATACATATTAAAAATATATACCACTGTTAGAGAGTAGTTTATAATCATTAACTAAATTATTATGACAATTTAAAAAAACTAAAAACAAGATACTCTAAAAGAGTACACACATAATTGATAAAATGATTACAATATATAAATTGAGTTAAGGTGCCAGTTGGCAGCGGACGACATGAAGCAACCGCAGACAACGTGTCATCGGATACTACTGGTTTGTATGTATTTCTATGAATACCATGCGCAGCTAGCAACACGAAGCTAGAGACACATTCATAGATATACATAGAAATGTCATCTGCGCAACTTCATGTGACCGGCTTACAACTTGTACCTTAATTGAAATAGTTACCTGCTTGTGGAACTGCATGATGCCTAAGTAAGGGAAAGACCCAGGCGCAGGAGGCCGGCAGCAGTTCTCCATCGGCCCAAGACGCCCACTGGAAGATGGCCGCCTGCGACGCAACATCCGTACCACGCAAGGATGCATTGGCAACTGTTATGTGATGGTAGAATATAATAACAAAGGTTTTCACTTACTCTTAAAAATAAATGTGGACATTGTGACTATAAGAAATATC
>CAJQFG010000010.1:0-23748 GCA_905404095.1 Glaucopsyche alexis
AGGCAGACACTTGCAAAAAATGTATTCCTACTGCCGAGTCCGCACGTTTGCCACTTGCCGCAAAATCCAAACCTCCACAAACGTTTGACTTTTGAAAATCCGGATTTCCGAATTATTCTCCCAAAAATCCGGATTATCCGGATAATTAAGATTTTTTCATTTTTTTTAAATTTGTTGCATATTTTATAAAACTTTAATGTTAATTTTACTACTATGTTGTAGCAAAACTTACACTCGTTAGTAAAAAAAAAAGAGTTACTTTTTTATAATTTAATTTAAATAAATTCTTATTTTAAGTTTTAAGTATTAGAATTACAATCTGAATAAATAAAAACATAATGAGATTATATCAAAATTATATATTTAATTATATTTATTTTTTCATTTTTAGAAATATTTTTGATTACGTTTCAAATCCTACAATGTTCAGTTTTATAGTTAGTATATTATTTTAAATAAGGTATGTATATATTGTTATTTACTAAATGTTCCAGGAGAAAGAATTATAAAAAAGTGGAATAGCCTGTGATCTTTTTAACGCTTTTTTTTACATATCTACGCCACAGTTCACCACTACCGTTTTCGTAAAGTTCCATTTCTATGTGAAAGTACTAACGTAGGAAAATTAATACAGTTTAATAAAACGTAGGAAACTGAAAATCCTTTAAATCGAGATCCGGGAGTGAAGACAAATCATTTGAAGCATGGGGCTGAACACATAATTTTGTATGGACGAAATTGGACCACTTTTGAGTTATTGAAATTAAAAACCACCCACCTGTTTGGGTAATAATTAAACACGTAAATGGTGCTTTTAATTCCCTCGGTAACTAACAGAAGTATAATAAGCAATTCTAAGCACAATTTAAAATCTATAACTGTTGTAAGATCTTTATTTTAACATTTTACTTACAAATAAACAGTAACATCTTACTCTTCATTGCACTTTGAAGTTTCCGCTATAAGATGAAAACTACATTACTTAAAAAAAAAACCAGTGGTTTACACAAATCGTTGGTGCTATTTTTGACACCTATATCTTATCTTTAAAATATTATCTAAAAATAATTATTTCTACGCAAAAACAGGAGCGTTGATTTTCATTTAGTTTTGCTACTGACTCGTAAGTTTAGGTTAGTTTAGTTCAATCAAATTAATTTTAATAATAAAAAAAAAAATTACCTTCATTCATTCGGCAAAACTCTCTAATATTAAACCAACCAGTCAGGTATTATAGACTCCAAAACTTCTTCCTGATATCATAGAGATAAGATTTAGGTATTTGGACTTAGATATTCATTATTTAGAAGATAATTAAATATAGTTAAACCACTACATTTCTTTTTAAGCTGTCATATTAATTTGGCATTCTATGATTACAGAAATTAAAATTGCAATAATATGTTTCAACTTTCGTTAGTAAGAATTCAATAAATATAAAAAATACAGAGCTTTAATTGGGTTTGGATTTGCTTATTATACTTCTTACTACTTGTGCAATTGAAACTGAAACCATATTCAGTGTTTTTATAAATTGGATCACCTATTACTGAACTGTACTACTACAAAAAAAATATAAAATGGTAAGTATCTTAGAAACAGTCCATACATATACATATATAGCGGCCATAATATTTTAGCAGATCTTCATCCCTCGCATCACCATTTAATGGATTGACTATGTTCTACCAAATAACTTGAATAAATGGAAAAATGTGTCAAGAATTTCAACAGGACAACAAATAATATCAAATTATCCAAAGGCATGTTTTTAAACTCACGACAAAACATATTGATTTCTTATGTTTACGCGAATATTGTTCATTGTTTTAAACACTTACGGATTTTGTCGCACAACACGAAACACTTACGGAAAACAATCACGACAAAACAATTAAATTTTGGATGTGAAAATACCGAATATTTAATACTAATTTTTATTCCTTACATTCTTTAGCCAACATGGTAATATGTTGGCTAAAGAATGTAAGGAATAAAAAATTACAAATCTGGTGACTAAATAATACCACTGAATATTCCAAACTGGCAGACAGATATTATATTAGCGAACAAATAACCATCTTGGCGACAATTTGTGAGTACACATTTAATTTAAGAATAGGTACATATATTTTCCGTAATGTAGGTAACTCAAAAACATACAAGCAGCAAAACCAGCGCACATAAAAAAAACAAAGGAGCGTACAAAATTCCCAATTTTTAATTTTCCTCGACTTTAGGGGGGGTGTAGATATTGTGTAGATTCATTTTGAAATTTAAAAATAACGGTAATTCATTTTTCGCAAAATTAACATAGGTGTCGTTACCAGGTTTTTGGGGGTGCTGGATACGAAAATGACATTCATTTGAAATTCCAATATGGCGGACATACTTAATTTTATAAAAATAATATGGTTGTCCCTTTGTTGGTTTCTGGGGTGCTGATTACAAAAAAGTCATCCATTTTAAATTTCCTTAGTAACCCCGCAACCTCAAATTTTCTTCATGATGAAAGAAAAAGAAATTTGAAAATCCTGAATTTTCCAAAATTTCCATAGCTTTATACATCGCTCATAATATCTCAAAGTAGAGAATTGCCATATTTTTTTTCTATAATCACTTCTATCTCAGAAACAGTGCATCTTACTTGAAAAATAATGAAAATTACCTCACCCTTAAAAACCTCGCAACCATATATTTTCTTCATGATGGGAGAAAAAGAAATTCGAAAATCCTGAATATTCCAACATTTCTATAGCTTTATGCATCCCCGGTATCTCAATGTAGAGCATTTATATTTTTTTTATAAAATTGATTCTATCTCGGAAACGGTGCATCCTAATGAAAAATAATGAAAATTTCCTCCCCCTTAGAAACCCTGCAACATCATATTTTCTTCATGATGGAAGAAAAAAATCTGAAAATCCTAAATTTTCCAAATTTTCTATAGCGTTTTACACCGTTCGTGTCTCAAAGTAGAGCATTATCGTATTTTTTTTCTATAATGGCTTCTATCTCAGAAACGGTGCATCCTACTTGAAAAATAATGAAAATTACCTCCCCCTTAATAAATCCGTAACCATATATTTTCTTCAAGATGAGAGAAAAAGAAATTCGAAAATCCTGAATTTCCAACATTTCTATAGCTTTATACATCCCTCGTATCTCAATATTTTTATAAAATTGATTCTATCTCGGAAAACGGTGCATCCTATTGAAAAAATAATGAAAATTTCCTCCCCTTAAAAACCCCGCAACACCATATTTTCTTCACGATGGAAGAAAAATAAATTTGAAAATCCTGAATTTTCCAAAATTTCTATAGCTTTATACACTGTTCGTGTCAAAGTAGAACATTGATTTTAGAAACGGAAAAATAATACTATTACTGGAAAAATAATAAAAATTTCCTCCCCCTTAACCCGGAAATCGCATATTTTTTTCATGAATGCCAAAAAAAGAAATTTGAAAATCCTGAATTTCGAAAAGTTTCTATACCTTACATAGCTTGGCACCTCTACAAACTACATGTTAATTTTACGAAGATTGGATAGTCTCCATTTTGGAAAATCCAATTTCATTGGAAGACAATTTTATAATCAGCATATGAAACATGGAAAAAGACATCCATTTTTAATATAAAAAAAATATACGCCATTTTGGAATTTTAAAACGGATTTTATTTTCATATTATTCTGCACCCCCAAAAACCTTGAAAACGATACCCATACCAAAGAAAAAAAAAAACCTCCAATAGTATCCAAAACTGGGATTTTCCGTAGCTTGCAAATTGAATTTTTAGCAGCTATTAATTTATCAATCAAATCTTTATTAGCTACTTACATGGTATAATGGTCTACCAACTCATCGGTGCTAATTGGATTAAATTTCCCTACTTTTTATCTGCCGATTTTTGTATTTTTTGTCACTTGAGTGATTTCACCAGTTTGGTAATTTAGTCGCCAACATATTAATTCGCTGCCAAATTCAGCAATACAGTATGCTCACGTGCAGTCACCAACTTATTTTTTGTTCACTTCGATTAATTATATCCCTTATTCAAATATTGTACGTCTAGAGTACATACTAATTACAATTAATATTCGGGTTTGAATAAATAACAAGAGTTCTCACTTTATAATGTATATTAATTATAAAGAAAACACTTTTTGCACATGTACAGAACACAAATGGCGCAGAGAGAAAAAAATACACATTCCGAGTATAGACTATAAACTAAACTTTTTTTTTATATTCAACAGGCACAGGTTAACTTCTACTCAGCCAAGTATATAAAATTTTATCCTAATACTCCCACAAAATTTTATAACATATATGTATAAAAAAAAACTGTAACAAAAAAAAATTTCAATGCCAATTAGCAATTAGCGCACATAAAAATCACTATTCTCTATCTCACATTATACACCTAATTATTATAACACAGTATTTCATCCCTTATAAGCTCAAATTTAAGAGTAGGTAGAGCTTTTGTTAAAATATCAGCTAATTGTTTAGAACTTTGTACATATTTAATTATAATTAATTTTTGCTTCACTTTTTCTCTAATGAAATTAAATTTCACATCAATATGTTTGGTTTTTTTATGATATACTGGGTTATTTATTAACTTAATTGCACTTTGATTCATCAAAATTCATGATCATAAAAAAATAATAATTTTATATTTTAGGGGTGGCTCTCCATACATGTGAAGTGGGGATGAAAAATATTTTTGCACTCTACCCCATCGTGTGGGGTATCGTAGAATAGGTCTTTGAAAATAAAGGCAAGGTTTCATACGTTACCTTTTTATAAAGTTGACCATTTTCAAGTAGTTTGTAAGTTGGTCCCCCCCCTCCTAGCATTTTTAAACTATAGGAGATAGAAACTTGCAAATTTCCATGCTGATAGATCATGCTAAAAACTCTTTAGGAAAACTATTTTGAACGAAATCGCATCATAATTTCTATTTCTAAAGCAATTATAGAAAAACAAATTAACATAAAGCAAATCAGAATAATTAGTTATACATATAAATGTGAAATGATTATTTAAAATAATGTTTCAGAATTGGTCGCATAATTTAAAAAAAAAATGAAATAATAATTAATAAAAAAAACAAATTACTTAAGGCCGGTTAGACCAAGCGAAATAGGCATTTAACGCTTCCAAGAGTTGCCCGCAATTGCCGCAAAGCGAGCCGCGCGCCTACGTCGCCGGCGTGAACTTACATGAACCCAAAGTGTTACAGTGTAGTCGTGTTGGCAGTAGGTCATCTTATTTTATTATCTGTATTGAAAAAGATAATAAAATCCATAGGTTACTGTTTTAATGCAACACATAGCACACATAATTTGAATAGATATTATAGGTAGGTACCTAAGTAAAAAATGCTTAAATTTTATTCAATTACTAGCTGATGCCCGCGGCTCCGCCCGCGTATGTACAGTAACCCATGGGAATCGTATATGTCCCGCGATAAAAAGTAGCCTATGCCCTTCCCTATGGTCTACTTTATGTCTGTGCCGAATTTCATGATGATTGGTTTAGTAGTTTTTTCGTGAAACAGTAAATAAAGTATCCCACGGAAACCGCACATTTCCCCGCGATAAAAAGTAGCCTTTGTCTTTCCCCGTAGACTACTTTTCAACTGTGCCAAATTTCATAATAATCGGCTTAGTGGTTTTTACGTGAAACTGTAAATAAAGTATCCCATGGGAACCGTACGTTTCCCCGCGATAAAAAGGTAGCTTATGTCTTTTCTCAGGCTCTAGAATATCTGTGTACCAAATTTCATTTAGATCGGTTCAGTAGTTTTGGCGTGAGAGACGGACAAACACACACTTTCCCATTTATAATATTAGTATGGACTAGCTGTTGCCCGCGACTTCGTCCGCGTCAACTGATGGCGCAATACTGCATTAATTTCGACCAAATTTGATTACAATAAAAAAGGTTATAGTGAGTCAATCTCAAAAGACTTTTTTACATCATTTAAAGAGGAATAATTATTTTATACATATTTTTTGGGTAACTTGAGCCGTTTACGTAGCGCACACAACACGCTGTGTTCGATGTGTGCATGGAGACGAGTACCTATCGTTAGCTCGTGTGGTCACTAAAGTACGTGTCGTTTCGTGAGATAAAAATACTGTATCAGGTAGGTGCTGACGATTTGATGGTAACTGCTTAGGCAGACACTTGCAAAAAATGTATTCCTACTGCCGAGTCCGCACGTTTGCCACTTGCCGCAAAATCCAAACCTCCACAAACGTTTGACTTTTTGAAAATCCGGATTTCCGAATTATTCTCCCAAAAATCCGGATTATCCGGATAATTAAGATTTTTTCATTTTTTTTAAATTTGTTGCATATTTTATAAAACTTTAATGTTAATTTTACTACTATGTTGTAGCAAAACTTACACTCGTTAGTAAAAAAAAAAGAGTTACTTTTTTATAATTTAATTTAAATAAATTCTTATTTTAAGTTTTAAGTATTAGAATTACAATCTGAATAAATAAAAACATAATGAGATTATATCAAAATTATATATTTAATTATATTTATTTTTTCATTTTTAGAAATATTTTTGATTACGTTTCAAATCCTACAATGTTCAGTTTTATAGTTAGTATATTATTTTAAATAAGGTATGTATATATTGTTATTTACTAAATGTTCCAGGAGAAAGAATTATAAAAAAGTGGAATAGCCTGTGATCTTTTTAACGCTTTTTTTACATATCTACGCCACAGTTCACCACTACCGTTTTCGTAAAGTTCCATTTCTATGTGAAAGTACTAACGTAGGAAAATTAATACAGTTTAATAAAACGTAGGAAACTGAAAATCCTTTAAATCGAGATCCGGGGAGTGAAGACAAATCATTTGAAGCATGGGGCTGAACACATAATTTTGTATGGACGAAATTGGACCACTTTTGAGTTATTGAAATTAAAAACCACCCACCTGTTTGGGTAATAATTAAACACGTAAATGGTGCTTTTAATTCCCTCGGTAACTAACAGAAGTATAATAAGCAATTCTAAGCACAATTTAAAATCTATAACTGTTGTAAGATCTTTATTTTAACATTTTACTTACAAATAAACAGTAACATCTTACTCTTCATTGCACTTTGAAGTTTCCGCTATAAGATGAAAACTACATTACTTAAAAAAAAAACCAGTGGTTTACACAAATCGTTGGTGCTATTTTTGACACCTATATCTTATCTTTAAAATATTATCTAAAAATAATTATTTCTACGCAAAAACAGGAGCGTTGATTTTCATTTAGTTTTGCTACTGACTCGTAAGTTTAGGTTAGTTTAGTTCAATCAAATTAATTTTAATAATAAAAAAAAAAATTACCTTCATTCATTCGGCAAAACTCTCTAATATTAAACCAACCAGTCAGGTATTATAGACTCCAAAACTTCTTCCTGATATCATAGAGATAAGATTTAGGTATTTGGACTTAGATATTCATTATTTAGAAGATAATTAAATATAGTTAAACCACTACATTTCTTTTTAAGCTGTCATATTAATTTGGCATTCTATGATTACAGAAATTAAAATTGCAATAATATGTTTCAACTTTCGTTAGTAAGAATTCAATAAATATAAAAATACAGAGCTTTAATTGGGTTTGGATTTGCTTATTATACTTCTTACTACTTGTGCAATTGAAACTGAAACCATATTCAGTGTTTTTATAAATTGGATCACCTATTACTGAACTGTACTACTACAAAAAAAATATAAAATGGTAAGTATCTTAGAAACAGTCCATACATATACATATATAGCGGCCATAATATTTTAGCAGATCTTCATCCCTCGCATCACCATTTAATGGATTGACTATGTTCTACCAAATAACTTGAATAAATGGAAAAATGTGTCAAGAATTTCAACAGGACAACAAATAATATCAAATTATCCAAAGGCATGTTTTTAAACTCACGACAAAACATATTGATTTCTTATGTTTACGCGAATATTGTTCATTGTTTTAAACACTTACGGATTTTGTCGCACAACACGAAACACTTACGGAAAACAATCACGACAAAACAATTAAATTTTGGATGTGAAAATACCGAATATTTAATACTAATTTTTTATTCCTTACATTCTTTAGCCAACATGGTAATATGTTGGCTAAAGAATGTAAGGAATAAAAAATTACAAATCTGGTGACTAAATAATACCACTGAATATTCCAAACTGGCAGACAGATATTATATTAGCGAACAAATAACCATCTTGGCGACAATTTGTGAGTACACATTTAATTTAAGAATAGGTACATATATTTTCCGTAATGTAGGTAACTCAAAAAACATACAAGCAGCAAAACCAGCGCACATAAAAAAAACAAAGGAGCGTACAAAATTCCCAATTTTTAATTTTCCTCGACTTTAGGGGGGGTGTAGATATTGTGTAGATTCATTTTGAAATTTAAAAATAACGGTAATTCATTTTTCGCAAAATTAACATAGGTGTCGTTACCAGGTTTTTGGGGGTGCTGGATACGAAAATGACATTTATTTTGAAATTCCAATATGGCGGACATACTTAATTTTATAAAAATAATATGGTTGTCCCTTTGTTGGTTTCTGGGGGTGCTGATTACAAAAAAGTCATCCATTTTAAATTTCCTTAGTAACCCCGCAACCTCAAATTTTCTTCATGATGAAAGAAAAAGAAATTTGAAAATCCTGAATTTTCCAAAATTTCCATAGCTTTATACATCGCTCATAATATCTCAAAGTAGAGAATTGCCATATTTTTTTTCTATAATCACTTCTATCTCAGAAACAGTGCATCTTACTTGAAAAATAATGAAAATTACCTCACCCTTAAAAACCTCGCAACCATATATTTTCTTCATGATGGGAGAAAAAGAAATTCGAAAATCCTGAATATTCCAACATTTCTATAGCTTTATGCATCCCCGGTATCTCAATGTAGAGCATTTATATTTTTTTTATAAAATTGATTCTATCTCGGAAACGGTGCATCCTAATGAAAAATAATGAAAATTTCCTCCCCCTTAGAAACCCTGCAACATCATATTTTCTTCATGATGGAAGAAAAAAATCTGAAAATCCTAAATTTTCCAAATTTTCTATAGCGTTTTACACCGTTCGTGTCTCAAAGTAGAGCATTATCGTATTTTTTTTCTATAATGGCTTCTATCTCAGAAACGGTGCATCCTACTTGAAAAATAATGAAAATTACCTCCCCCTTAATAAATCCGTAACCATATATTTTCTTCAAGATGAGAGAAAAAGAAATTCGAAAATCCTGAATTTTCCAACATTTCTATAGCTTTATACATCCCTCGTATCTCAATATTTTTATAAAATTGATTCTATCTCGGAAACGGTGCATCCTATTGAAAAAATAATGAAAATTTCCTCCCCTTAAAAACCCCGCAACACCATATTTTCTTCACGATGGAAGAAAAATAAATTTGAAAATCCTGAATTTTCCAAAATTTCTATAGCTTTATACACTGTTCGTGTCAAAGTAGAACATTGATTTTAGAAACGGAAAAATAATACTATTACTGGAAAAATAATAAAAATTTCCTCCCCCTTAACCCGGAAATCGCATATTTTTTTCATGAATGCCAAAAAAAGAAATTTGAAAATCCTGAATTTCGAAAAGTTTCTATACCTTACATAGCTGGCACCTCTACAAACTACATGTTAATTTTACGAAGATTGGATAGTCTCCATTTTGGAAAATCCAATTTCATTGGAAGACAATTTTATAATCAGCATATGAAACATGGAAAAAGACATCCATTTTTAATATAAAAAAAATATACGCCATTTTGGAATTTTAAAACGGATTTTATTTTCATATTATTCTGCACCCCCAAAAACCTTGAAAACGATACCCATACCAAAGAAAAAAAAAAACCTCCAATAGTATCCAAAACTGGGATTTTCCGTAGCTTGCAAATTGAATTTTTAGCAGCTATTAATTTATCAATCAAATCTTTATTAGCTACTTACATGGTATAATGGTCTACCAACTCATCGGTGCTAATTGGATTAAATTTCCCTACTTTTTATCTGCCGATTTTTGTATTTTTTGTCACTTGAGTGATTTCACCAGTTTGGTAATTTAGTCGCCAACATATTAATTCGCTGCCAAATTCAGCAATACAGTATGCTCACGTGCAGTCACCAACTTATTTTTTGTTCACTCGATTAATTATATCCCTTATTCAAATATTGTACGTCTAGAGTACATACTAATTACAATTAATATTCGGGTTTGAATAAATAACAAGAGTTCTCACTTTATAATGTATATTAATTATAAAGAAAACACTTTTTGCACATGTACAGAACACAAATGGCGCAGAGAGAAAAAAATACACATTCCGAGTATAGACTATAAACTAAACTTTTTTTTTATATTCAACAGGCACAGGTTAACTTCTACTCAGCCAAGTATATAAAATTTTATCCTAATACTCCCACAAAATTTTATAACATATATGTATAAAAAAAAACTGTAACAAAAAAAAATTTCAATGCCAATTAGCAATTAGCGCACATAAAAATCACTATTCTCTATCTCACATTATACACCTAATTATTATAACACAGTATTTCATCCCTTATAAGCTCAAATTTAAGAGTAGGTAGAGCTTTTGTTAAAATATCAGCTAATTGTTTAGAACTTTGTACATATTTAATTATAATTAATTTTTGCTTCACTTTTTCTCTAATGAAATTAAATTTCACATCAATATGTTTGGTTTTTTTATGATATACTGGGTTATTTATTAACTTAATTGCACTTTGATTCATCAAAATTCATGATCATAAAAAAATAATAATTTTATATTTTAGGGGTGGCTCTCCATACATGTGAAGTGGGGATGAAAAATATTTTTGCACTCTACCCCATCGTGTGGGGTATCGTAGAATAGGTCTTTGAAAATAAAGGCAAGGTTTCATACGTTACCTTTTTATAAAGTTGACCATTTTCAAGTAGTTTGTAAGTTGGTCCCCCCCCTCCTAGCATTTTTAAACTATAGGAGATAGAAACTTGCAAATTTCCATGCTGATAGATCATGCTAAAAACTCTTTAGGAAAACTATTTTGAACGAAATCGCATCATAATTTCTATTTCTAAAGCAATTATAGAAAAACAAATTAACATAAAGCAAATCAGAATAATTAGTTATACATATAAATGTGAAATGATTATTTAAAATAATGTTTCAGAATTGGTCGCATAATTTAAAAAAAAAATGAAATAATAATTAATAAAAAAAACAAATTACTTAAGGCCGGTTAGACCAAGCGAAATAGGCATTTAACGCTTCCAAGAGTTGCCCGCAATTGCCGCAAAGCGAGCCGCGCGCCTACGTCGCCGGCGTGAACTTACATGAACCCAAAGTGTTACAGTGTAGTCGTGTTGGCAGTAGGTCATCTTATTTTATTATCTGTATTGAAAAAGATAATAAAATCCATAGGTTACTGTTTTAATGCAACACATAGCACACATAATTTGAATAGATATTATAGGTAGGTACCTAAGTAAAAAATGCTTAAATTTTATTCAATTACTAGCTGATGCCCGCGGCTCCGCCCGCGTATGTACAGTAACCCATGGGAATCGTATATGTCCCGCGATAAAAAGTAGCCTATGCCCTTCCCTATGGTCTACTTTATGTCTGTGCCGAATTTCATGATGATTGGTTTAGTAGTTTTTTCGTGAAACAGTAAATAAAGTATCCCACGGAAACCGCACATTTCCCCGCGATAAAAAGTAGCCTTTGTCTTTCCCCGTAGACTACTTTTCAACTGTGCCAAATTTCATAATAATCGGCTTAGTGGTTTTTACGTGAAACTGTAAATAAAGTATCCCATGGGAACCGTACGTTTCCCCGCGATAAAAAGGTAGCTTATGTCTTTTCTCAGGCTCTAGAATATCTGTGTACCAAATTTCATTTAGATCGGTTCAGTAGTTTTGGCGTGAGAGACGGACAAACACACACTTTCCCATTTATAATATTAGTATGGACTAGCTGTTGCCCGCGACTTCGTCCGCGTCAACTGATGGCGCAATACTGCATTAATTTCGACCAAATTTGATTACAATAAAAAAGGTTATAGTGAGTCAATCTCAAAAGACTTTTTTACATCATTTAAAGAGGAATAATTATTTTATACATATTTTTTGGGTAACTTGAGCCGTTTACGTAGCGCACACAACACGCTGTGTTCGATGTGTGCATGGAGACGAGTACCTATCGTTAGCTCGTGTGGTCACTAAAGTACGTGTCGTTTCGTGAGATAAAAATACTGTATCAGGTAGGTGCTGACGATTTGATGGTAACTGCTTAGGCAGACACTTGCAAAAAATGTATTCCTACTGCCGAGTCCGCACGTTTGCCACTTGCCGCAAAATCCAAACCTCCACAAACGTTTGACTTTTTGAAAATCCGGATTTCCGAATTATTCTCCCAAAAATCCGGATTATCCGGATAATTAAGATTTTTTCATTTTTTTTAAATTTGTTGCATATTTTATAAAACTTTAATGTTAATTTTACTACTATGTTGTAGCAAAACTTACACTCGTTAGTAAAAAAAAAAGAGTTACTTTTTTATAATTTAATTTAAATAAATTCTTATTTTAAGTTTTAAGTATTAGAATTACAATCTGAATAAATAAAAACATAATGAGATTATATCAAAATTATATATTTAATTATATTTATTTTTTCATTTTTAGAAATATTTTTGATTACGTTTCAAATCCTACAATGTTCAGTTTTATAGTTAGTATATTATTTTAAATAAGGTATGTATATATTGTTATTTACTAAATGTTCCAGGAGAAAGAATTATAAAAAAGTGGAATAGCCTGTGATCTTTTTAACGCTTTTTTTACATATCTACGCCACAGTTCACCACTACCGTTTTCGTAAAGTTCCATTTCTATGTGAAAGTACTAACGTAGGAAAATTAATACAGTTTAATAAAACGTAGGAAACTGAAAATCCTTTAAATCGAGATCCGGGGAGTGAAGACAAATCATTTGAAGCATGGGGCTGAACACATAATTTTGTATGGACGAAATTGGACCACTTTTGAGTTATTGAAATTAAAAACCACCCACCTGTTTGGGTAATAATTAAACACGTAAATGGTGCTTTTAATTCCCTCGGTAACTAACAGAAGTATAATAAGCAATTCTAAGCACAATTTAAAATCTATAACTGTTGTAAGATCTTTATTTTAACATTTTACTTACAAATAAACAGTAACATCTTACTCTTCATTGCACTTTGAAGTTTCCGCTATAAGATGAAAACTACATTACTTAAAAAAAAACCAGTGGTTTACACAAATCGTTGGTGCTATTTTTGACACCTATATCTTATCTTTAAAATATTATCTAAAAATAATTATTTCTACGCAAAAACAGGAGCGTTGATTTTCATTTAGTTTTGCTACTGACTCGTAAGTTTAGGTTAGTTTAGTTCAATCAAATTAATTTTAATAATAAAAAAAAAAATTACCTTCATTCATTCGGCAAAACTCTCTAATATTAAACCAACCAGTCAGGTATTATAGACTCCAAAACTTCTTCCTGATATCATAGAGATAAGATTTAGGTATTTGGACTTAGATATTCATTATTTAGAAGATAATTAAATATAGTTAAACCACTACATTTCTTTTTAAGCTGTCATATTAATTTGGCATTCTATGATTACAGAAATTAAAATTGCAATAATATGTTTCAACTTTCGTTAGTAAGAATTCAATAAATATAAAAATACAGAGCTTTAATTGGGTTTGGATTTGCTTATTATACTTCTTACTACTTGTGCAATTGAAACTGAAACCATATTCAGTGTTTTTATAAATTGGATCACCTATTACTGAACTGTACTACTACAAAAAAAAAATAAAATGGTAAGTATCTTAGAAACAGTCCATACATATACATATATAGCGGCCATAATATTTTAGCAGATCTTCATCCCTCGCATCACCATTTAATGGATTGACTATGTTCTACCAAATAACTTGAATAAATGGAAAAATGTGTCAAGAATTTCAACAGGACAACAAATAATATCAAATTATCCAAAGGCATGTTTTTAAACTCACGACAAAACATATTGATTTCTTATGTTTACGCGAATATTGTTCATTGTTTTAAACACTTACGGATTTTGTCGCACAACACGAAACACTTACGGAAAACAATCACGACAAAACAATTAAATTTTGGATGTGAAAATACCGAATATTTAATACTAATTTTTTATTCCTTACATTCTTTAGCCAACATGGTAATATGTTGGCTAAAGAATGTAAGGAATAAAAAATTACAAATCTGGTGACTAAATAATACCACTGAATATTCCAAACTGGCAGACAGATATTATATTAGCGAACAAATAACCATCTTGGCGACAATTTGTGAGTACACATTTAATTTAAGAATAGGTACATATATTTTCCGTAATGTAGGTAACTCAAAAAACATACAAGCAGCAAAACCAGCGCACATAAAAAAAACAAAGGAGCGTACAAAATTCCCAATTTTTAATTTTCCTCGACTTTAGGGGGGGTGTAGATATTGTGTAGATTCATTTTGAAATTTAAAAATAACGGTAATTCATTTTTCGCAAAATTAACATAGGTGTCGTTACCAGGTTTTTGGGGGTGCTGGATACGAAAATGACATTTATTTTGAAATTCCAATATGGCGGACATACTTAATTTTATAAAAATAATATGGTTGTCCCTTTGTTGGTTTCTGGGGGTGCTGATTACAAAAAAGTCATCCATTTTAAATTTCCTTAGTAACCCCGCAACCTCAAATTTTCTTCATGATGAAAGAAAAAGAAATTTGAAAATCCTGAATTTTCCAAAATTTCCATAGCTTTATACATCGCTCATAATATCTCAAAGTAGAGAATTGCCATATTTTTTTTCTATAATCACTTCTATCTCAGAAACAGTGCATCTTACTTGAAAAATAATGAAAATTACCTCACCCTTAAAAACCTCGCAACCATATATTTTCTTCATGATGGGAGAAAAAGAAATTCGAAAATCCTGAATATTCCAACATTTCTATAGCTTTATGCATCCCCGGTATCTCAATGTAGAGCATTTATATTTTTTTTATAAAATTGATTCTATCTCGGAAACGGTGCATCCTAATGAAAAATAATGAAAATTTCCTCCCCCTTAGAAACCCTGCAACATCATATTTTCTTCATGATGGAAGAAAAAAATCTGAAAATCCTAAATTTTCCAAATTTTCTATAGCGTTTTACACCGTTCGTGTCTCAAAGTAGAGCATTATCGTATTTTTTTTCTATAATGGCTTCTATCTCAGAAACGGTGCATCCTACTTGAAAAATAATGAAAATTACCTCCCCCTTAATAAATCCGTAACCATATATTTTCTTCAAGATGAGAGAAAAAGAAATTCGAAAATCCTGAATTTTCCAACATTTCTATAGCTTTATACATCCCTCGTATCTCAATATTTTTATAAAATTGATTCTATCTCGGAAACGGTGCATCCTATTGAAAAAATAATGAAAATTTCCTCCCCTTAAAAACCCCGCAACACCATATTTTCTTCACGATGGAAGAAAAATAAATTTGAAAATCCTGAATTTTCCAAAATTTCTATAGCTTTATACACTGTTCGTGTCAAAGTAGAACATTGATTTTAGAAACGGAAAAATAATACTATTACTGGAAAAATAATAAAAATTTCCTCCCCCTTAACCCGGAAATCGCATATTTTTTTCATGAATGCCAAAAAAAGAAATTTGAAAATCCTGAATTTCGAAAAGTTTCTATACCTTACATAGCTGGCACCTCTACAAACTACATGTTAATTTTACGAAGATTGGATAGTCTCCATTTTGGAAAATCCAATTTCATTGGAAGACAATTTTATAATCAGCATATGAAACATGGAAAAAGACATCCATTTTTAATATAAAAAAAATATACGCCATTTTGGAATTTTAAAACGGATTTTATTTTCATATTATTCTGCACCCCCAAAAACCTTGAAAACGATACCCATACCAAAGAAAAAAAAAACCTCCAATAGTATCCAAAACTGGGATTTTCCGTAGCTTGCAAATTGAATTTTTAGCAGCTATTAATTTATCAATCAAATCTTTATTAGCTACTTACATGGTATAATGGTCTACCAACTCATCGGTGCTAATTGGATTAAATTTCCCTACTTTTTATCTGCCGATTTTTGTATTTTTTGTCACTTGAGTGATTTCACCAGTTTGGTAATTTAGTCGCCAACATATTAATTCGCTGCCAAATTCAGCAATACAGTATGCTCACGTGCAGTCACCAACTTATTTTTTGTTCACTCGATTAATTATATCCCTTATTCAAATATTGTACGTCTAGAGTACATACTAATTACAATTAATATTCGGGTTTGAATAAATAACAAGAGTTCTCACTTTATAATGTATATTAATTATAAAGAAAACACTTTTTGCACATGTACAGAACACAAATGGCGCAGAGAGAAAAAAATACACATTCCGAGTATAGACTATAAACTAAACTTTTTTTTTATATTCAACAGGCACAGGTTAACTTCTACTCAGCCAAGTATATAAAATTTTATCCTAATACTCCCACAAAATTTTATAACATATATGTATAAAAAAAAACTGTAACAAAAAAAAATTTCAATGCCAATTAGCAATTAGCGCACATAAAAATCACTATTCTCTATCTCACATTATACACCTAATTATTATAACACAGTATTTCATCCCTTATAAGCTCAAATTTAAGAGTAGGTAGAGCTTTTGTTAAAATATCAGCTAATTGTTTAGAACTTTGTACATATTTAATTATAATTAATTTTTGCTTCACTTTTTCTCTAATGAAATTAAATTTCACATCAATATGTTTGGTTTTTTTATGATATACTGGGTTATTTATTAACTTAATTGCACTTTGATTATCTATACACAAAGTAGTGCAATTTTGATAAATGCTAATATCTTTGAAAAATTGTTTTAGCCATAGCAAATTCTTTGCAGCCTCACATCCTGCCATAAATTCTGCCTCTGTAGTTGACAGGGCAATACAAGTTTGTTTTTGACTGGCCCATGATACAGGGCCACCATTAAGCATAAAAATATACCCCGTTGTCGATTTTCTTGTATCCAAATCTCCAGCAAAATCTGAGTCTGAATATCCAATTAAATCCTCATGACCTTGATACTTTATACATATATCTTTTGTTTTAATAAGATATCTAATTATCCTCTTTATCTGAGTAACATGTTGTAGACTCGGATTATTAATATATCTACTCAAAAGATTGACACCAAATGCAATGTCTGGCCTTGTTGCCATAGATAAAAACAATAGTGACCCTATCGCTTCTCTGTAAGGAAAATTAATCTGTATATTATCAATATTTTTGGTAACTTGCACATTTACATCAACTGGTGTATTACACGGGTGAGCTGTGCTCATATTGAATTTACTTATAATTTGCTCAATATATTGTTTTTGACTAATACATATAGAATTTTCAGATTTTACAATTTCCAAACCAACAAAACGGTTTAACTCCAACTCTTTTACATTAAACTCTTGCCTTAAGTAACTAATAATATAACCTAATACATTTCTACATTTAGACATTATCAAAGCATCATCTACATACAAAATTAACAAGGCTTTATTTCCTTGAAAATTACCTACAAACACACAATTGTCTGCTTGTGATTGAATAAAACCAAATTTTACTAAGAAATCAGTAAATTTCCTATTCCAGCAACGAGACGCCTGTTTTAACCCATACAGAGATTTGTTTAATTTACATACTTTGTTTGCTGGTGCTTGAACTCCATCTGGGATTTCCATGTAAATATCCTCCTCTAGCTCGCCATACAAGAAGGCTGTTTTGACATCTAGCTGTGTTATTTCCCAGTTATATTCTGCAGAAATTGACAATAATATTCTTATTGACTCATACCTTGTGGTAGGTGAAAATATTTCAGTGTAGTCTACTCCTTCTATTTGAGTAAAACCACGTGCACACAGACGGGCTTTATATCTTTCTACTTCACCAGTTTGTTTTCTTTTAATATTAAAAACCCATTTTGAAGTTATAGTTCTTTGATTTTGTCTGTCAACATAACTCCATGTATTATTAGAATGGTGAGCTTCCAATTCTTCATTAATTGCCTCTAACCATAATTTTCTTTCCTTACTATTGACTGCTTCATCATAAGTCATAGGCACATTTAATTCCATTAAATTTGCTTCAAACATTCCCTGCCTACAACGTCTATGAGGTCGAACAGTAACGTTTGAATCAAATGAGTCAGAAGAATAATATTCTTGTGATGGTTCGTATGTCTCATCTTGTTAATCAACAGCAGTATGTGCACTGTCATCGCTACAATCAGAAACAGTATGTTCATCAGTCACCTCTTTCTCTCTTTCTGTGTTGTCTGTCTCTTCTTCAGTTTCTTGCCCAACTTCATCATTATCATCAAGAATCAAGAATTCAGTTTCATTTCTTCTTACTTCAGGACTTTTCATTTAATTGAAAATAACATTTCTAGATATCGTTATTCTTTTAGTGTTTGGATCATACATTTTATAGTTTGTGTTATCATAGCCTACTAACATCATTTTTTTACTTTTGGAATCAAGTTTATTTCTCAACTGACAAGGAATGTGAACAAATCCTTCACATCCAAAGACCCGAACATGATCCAAGCTAGGTTTTATACCACACCATAGCTCCATAGGTGTAAGATTAGGTGTCTGACTAGAAGACATGCGGTTTAATAAATATACAGCGCAGTTGACTGCTTCTGCCCATAAGTTCAGTGGTACATTTCGGGCATAAAGCATGGACCGAGCACTTTCCATTACTGTCCTGATTTCTCTCTCTGCACGGCCATTTTGCTCAGGAGTATATGGAGCAGTCAGTTCATGAGAAATACCTTCACTTTCTAGGTACTCCTTGAAAATTTTACTTGTGTATTCTCCACCATTGTCTGTGTGTAACGTACGCACACTATGTGAAAATAAGTTTTTAATTTTTTTATTATATATTTTAAAACAGTCCAACACATCACATTTGTTCTTTATAAAAAACACATATCTAAAACTTGTGGCTGCGTCCTTAAAAATAACAAAATATTTCATACCTTGCACTGATGGCACATTGAAAGGTCCGCAAACGTCACTGTAAACAATGTCACCTGGTTGTAGTGGTTGCCTTGATGATTTCTGGAATGGTCGACGAGCATGCTTACCATAAGCACAACCCTCACACACAAACTTGTCACAGTCTGATATTTCAACACCAGTAATTATATTGTTTTTGCACATTTTCTGAATTTCTTTAACATTTAAATGTCCCAATCGCTCATGCCATGTTTTAAGGTCTAATTTTTGCACAACATTACATACTTGATTTAAAATTGTTTTCACTTTTAACTTATATAAATTGTTACTTTGTAGAATCGCACACATCACTATTTTGCTGTCTTTGTAAATCAAAGCGTCATTATTTTTCTTTACAATACTATAACCTTGCCTAGAAATTGCGCCTTCTGAAAACAGATTTCTTCTAAGTTTAGGCACATAAAGCACATTTTTAAGAATGCTTATCTCCCACTGTCCATTGACACACCTGTTAATTAAGATATCTCCTTGCCCAACAACTTCTATGTTATCTTGGTTTCCTAGTTTCAGTGCAGATCCTTTATACTCATATAATTCTACAAAATTTTCACGTTTGTAAGACATGTGAGCTGAGGCACCGCTATCTAATATCCAACTGCAACCTTCATCATCATCACACCAATCATTGTTTTCTACATTGAAGGCTAACATATTCTTTTTCATTTTATTTTGTTTTGGTGCACGACAATCTTTTGCGAAATGGCCTCGCTTCCCACAATTATAACAAACAAACCGATGTGCCGTTTCTTTTGGTTGTTTCTTTGTTTCGGTACATGAAAACTTTTTATTCCTTGAGTTTTGTTTTGCTACTACTAAAGCGGTCTCATTTTCATCTTCCACATTAAAGCTGGCCTCTTCATCTAATAGCCGGGCTGTCAGATTGATCACAGTTTGTTTACTTGACTCAAGAGACATCCAGGCCTGACGCAATGATCTATATTTGGCAGGCAATGTACTCAATATCTTAGTAATAATAGCAGTTTCACTGATTTCTTCCCCATTTTCTTTTAATTGTTTAGCCAAGCTCTCTATTTTAGCTATATGCTGCGCAACACTGTCTGTTGGTGACATCTTATATTGGTAAAAACGTTCATGTAGAATCATTTTATTCATTTCGGATTTTTGTTCATAAATTGACTCAAGTTTAGTCATCACTTGGAGGGCAGATTCACAATTCTCGATGAGTGCTATTTGTTTAAAATCCATTGCCGAAGTTATTATAAACATCGCCATACCGTCATTTCTATTCCATTGACTATCATCCTTTTCAGGTTTTGGAATGTTTATGTCCAAACCTTTCGCACGCAGGGCGCATTTTATTTGGAACTTCCATTGTTTAAAATTGGTTCCGTCGAATTTATCGAGGTTCACCGATTTTCCAAACTCCATTGTTAGGAAAAAAAAACACGTGCTTTTGACGAATACGATCTTCTGTACTGTATTCTCTCCACTGCTCTTTGTTAATCACTCGCGTGAACCCTGGGTCCCATAACCTATTCGGGTTTGAATAAATAACAAGAGTTCTCACTTTATAATGTATATTAATTATAAAGAAAACACTTTTTGCACATGTACAGAACACAAATGGCGCAGAGAGAAAAAAATACACATTCCGAGTATAGACTATAAACTAAACTTTTTTTTTATATTCAACAGGCACAGGTTAACTTCTACTCAGCCAAGTATATAAAATTTTATCCTAATAATTAAAATATGTAATTTTCATAGTAGTAACCAAGATTCGAAAAAATCGAAAAATCCGGATTTTTAAATGAAAATCCGGATTTTTCGAATTTTTCGAATTTCGAAGTATCCAGATTGCAACCCCTACTTGCGAGTGACTTGGTGTGTTCTGCAAAGGCAAGCATGACGGATGTTGAGTACGTATCCTTATATTTTATTGTAAATAGGACAGCCTCCGTGGTCTAGTGGTTAGAGCTTGGCTCTCGACTCGGAGGTCGTAGGTTCTAATTTCGATTCCCGCACTGGAACAACAAAAAATGTTGTTTCCAAGTTTGGTTAGGACAATGCAGGCTGATCACCTGATTGTCTGACAAGAAAGATGATCCATGCGTCGGATGGGCAGGTAAAAAGTCGGACCTGCGCCTCATCTCTCGTCAGTCGTGTCGGTTATCCGTCCCACTGGATTACGAGAGTAAAAAAAAAGAGTGCCTTTGTGTACTGCGCACACACTTGGGCACTATAAAAATACTACTGTGTAACTGGCTAGGCTACAATAAAACCAGCCACCGTCACCGAAATCAGCGTGGGGAGTTATTTATTATTATTATTGTAAAAACAGAAATCGAAATAAAAAGAAACGAAAAGTACGGCAAAGAAGATGGTAGATGTTACAAATTCATAAAAACTGTTTACTGGCTTATTCAATAATGTACTAAGGCTACTCCACGCATCAGCTACTTTTTTCTCATAATACACAACACAATAATATATCTATGGACGCTTCACACCAAGTCAATCTGGTCCCGTGGTAAGTTCTCGAAGAACTTGTGTTACGGGTACTAGACAACAGAAATATATTTAATAATTTTTATATTATACACATATTTAAGATTTTTATTGTATTATACACATATTTAATACACATTCATGACCCAGGAACACAGATTTTTTTTGTTCCTTCAGCGGGATTCGAACCCGCGACCCCCGGCTTGAGCACCAACACGCTCAACCACTGAGCCACAGAGGTCGTCTCATCTGGCAAAAGCAACGACGTGGCGACGATAATGTTATTGTGTATAGTTATATGTATAACTAGCCGATGCCCGCAACTTCGTTTGCGCCTAACTGACGGAAGCGGAACCCTATTTTTTAAACGGAACCCTAAAATAAAAGTAGTCTATATTAGACCTTATGACATCAGCTATCTGCCAGTGGTATCTCGCGAAAATCGGTCCAGCCGTTTCAGAGATTAGCCGGAACAAACAGACAGACAGACCGACAGACGGACAGACAGGCGGACATACATTTTTAAAAATTGGTATTTTATTGTAAGTACCGAATATACTTTCAGATACATTATGTGAAAAGCTGTTAATTTTATGTTACAAACAGACACTTCATTTTTATTTATCTGTATATAGATTTAGTTCAAAAATAAAAAGAAGCATAAAAAAATACAAAACAAACTTTCCTATAGATTTTTATTGTATTATATGTCCATCACCCGGGAACACAAGAAACTTTTTGTTCCTTCGGCGGGATTCAAACCCGCGACCCCCGGCTTGAGCACTAACACGCTCAATCACTGAGCCACAGAGGTCGTCTCATCTGGCAAAAGAAACGACGCGGCGACGATAAAATGTAACATGTTATTGTGTGTGGTTATATGTATAACAAGCTGATGCCCGCAACTTCGTTTGCGCAGATCTAACGAAAGCGGAACCCTATTTTTTTAAACGGAACCCTAAAATAAAAGTAGCCTATGTTAGACCTTATAATATCAGCTATCTGCTAGTGAAAGTCCCGTGAAAATTGGTCCAGCCGTCTCAGAGATTAGCCGGAACAAACAGACAGACAGACAGACAGACGGACAGACAAAAATTTTAAAAATTGGTATTTTATTATAAGTACCGAATATACTTTTAGATTCCTTATATGAAAAGCTGTTAATTTGAAGTTACAAACAGACACTTCAATTTTATTTATCTGTATAGAATGTATAGAATTAGTTCAAAAATAAAAAGAAACATAAAAAAATACAAAACAAACTGACTTTCCTTTAGATTTTTATTGTATTATACATATCCATGACCCGGGAACACAGGAAACTTTTTGTTCCTTCGGCGGGATTCAAACCCGCGACCCCCGGCTTGAGCACCAACACGCTCAATCACTGAGCCACAGAGGTCGTCTCATCTGGCAAAAGCAATGACGCGGCGACGATAAAATATAACATGTTATTGTGTATGATATGTATAATTTAGTTCAAAAATAAAAAAAAACAAAACAAACTGACTTTCCTACACTGCGTTAGAAACGAAAGAATTGTTCGATAAATACGCGGGTAAGCCGTGCGCTAGCAAAACTGACATAGGTCTGTCCTCGTCAACGCCTAGCGGGCGACTGTGGGGCGACTCTAGCGGCTTACGCACGCTGCATTTCAATATTAATTTATTGTTAAAATAATTAAACCAACATGCAAAATGTAACCAGAAATTATTCTTTTTTAAGTTATTAGCTTTTCGTAGATATGATTTTTGAAAGTAAAACTATCATGAACTTCATGAACAAAAAGAAAAATATTCAAATTTAGCCTCCTCTTCGGAATTATTTTTGATCGAGTGAAGTTTTCAATAATATGTTTCGAACCAGAAATTGTAAAAGAACATTAAGTAAACAACAATGTGTATTTTTTTTGGCTTTTTAAAGTTACTATTTGTTTGTTTATTATCGATTCAAAGTCATGTAAAATTGGGTCTACGCGGCCTTAA
>CAJQFG010000011.1:10000-23114 GCA_905404095.1 Glaucopsyche alexis
GCCAACACCACATCTCGAATGCTTCCAATCTCTCTCTATCGCGTTGTGTCATGGTCCACGTCTCGCTACCATACAAAGCAATGTTCCAGCTGCACCTCCGAAATTTAAATTAAATTGCGTTATTGCCAGTGAAAGACACGCACTTTTCTTTTAAAGAATATTTTAAAAGCGTTATCAGTAGATGATTGGCAATGGTTATCATTGTCTATTTATTGACCACAATTGAAAATCCGGTCTCGAATGAAATCCGGGCGGAGTCCGGTCTATATCCTTAAAATCAGGTCTAGACCGGATTTATCCTGACAGTGGTAACCCTATGTACGTGGCTACGTGCGGGGGTTGCGCGCGGCGAGCATGACTGTATTTTTTCGGGAAGATACTTTCGTTCACGGGCAGTCACATCAAACTTACAACATCCCTCTATTGAGTCGTGGATTAATAAAGTATTTGTACAGTATTCGTACTAAACTCAGTTTCGTTTATTAACGCATAACACGCTTGGAACAATAATCTAGTTTTTATCTTAACAAACTGTTGTATGTAACATTATGGCATTACAAAAAGTTACTTGACTTTGACCCCTAATCGAGGTAAGGACAACTTTGTAGACAAAGGCGGAGATATTAGCTAGAAGTTGGTTCCGTACACGACAGTTTCTACTTGTCGTAACTACAAACCCATAATCAGGGCCTCTAGTCAAGATGCATTCGATAATTTCGACGGCGAAGTTCGAAAACAAAAATGTATGGGATTTGATATAAGGCATCGCTAAGTGACATGTCGCTTGCGATGCCTTATGCGAAATTATCGAATGCATCTTGACTAGAGGCCTAGTTTAGTATAAAATCTTATTAGAGTTTACACTAACTGTGGGTAAGTTATAGTGTATGTCTCTAACCCAGTGTTTTCAACCTTTTTCATGATGCGACCCCCTTGTATGAAAATATATTTCGCGACCCCCCCGACCCTTCGCATTTTTATCATGTACCTATGTGTGTGTATGTTACGTGTTTCCTACAATATTCATTCCATACGATGTTTTTATGCATCTCCTTAATTAGGATTCGGATATAAGTACATAATATAGTACGTCAAACACTTATTTTACAATTACATACATCGATGATATCGATGATCGATTTATGAGTATATCCATTTGTTAAAATTCTCTTACATAATAAATCAATCTTTTTAATCTTTATTGTTTTTTACTAAAGTTTTCTCGACCTCCGGCGCCCCCCCTACGGAAGCTTCGCAACCCCCCAGGGGGTCGCGACCCACAGGTTGAAAAACACTGCTCTAACCTAACTGTGGGTTCAGTATCAACTGTCCTCGGGTATCCGCTTTTGTCAGATAGAAGCATAGACGAATATATTATAGACTAGGCATGTTGCGGGCAAAAAGTGTTTCCAGTTAAATTGGCCCCACTTTTACGATTTTGGGGCCATTTTGACATTTGTAGTAGGGTGAATACAAGATGGCGGACATTTGAGGTGTGTTGAAAAACCAAGATGGAGTAACTTTTTTTTGTATGAAGACTTGATCTGTCAAATATATGTCAGATATCTTTACTTTTGAAATCTTTGGATGGCAGGCGTTATTCGATGCCGGTATTCTGTGGGGCATCACTATGAACGAGCTGGCCGATTCGTGGAATATCGTTCCGAGTATACATTCTAGCAGTGGCGTGGGGTTCCTGTAACTTCATTCCTATCGGCTTCACTTTCTATTTACCTTTTGAACACCCTTATCCCAATCCCTACCTAATAGGCTAGGGCTTCCCTATGAAAGAGAACTACCCAAGTAGCACAAAAGTGTTGTATAAGAGCTGTAGAGGCGCTGGTAACAGCTCATTTAACTCTGTTTTGGGCACAAATTAAACAGCTGTCAGCTGAATAACTGACATTTGCTGTATATCAGCATTACATCAGCAATATTATAGGTAACAGTTGTTCCAAGAGCTGCAGCTTTACATTGTGGTATCTGTGACGCGTAATAGCGCTGATATACAGGCGAAAGAGTAATTATCAGCTATTGCAGTTTTTCCCCCTTACTAACAATCGCCGTATAAGCTTTGAATACAGTGTTTTGTCTCCTTCTATCGAATTAAAAATGTCACTTGTGTGACGTGAACAAAACACTGTATATTCAAAGCTTATACAGCGTTTATTAGTAAGTGGGATAGTGTACTGTTATACCGTCGTTATATACACTAATGTTACCGATGTTACCCTTGTGTTATCTTATACAGCAGTTTTGTGATACTTGGGGAGCCAAAGCATTCTAGTATAATTATATTTTTTGCACGAATAACTATTTGCGATTGCCATTGTCCCACGGAACCCTAATCGGCGAACTTTTTGCGGCCTCAACAGTTAACAGTTATATAATAGGTGTGACCGTCATCGGTGATTGTGCCATTGGAATAGAATTGGGTACTTGACTATAGCTTTATTATTCTACTAATACGGATGGATGTATGGACGGATGGATTGTAACTCTTTCACGTAAAAGTACTTTATAGATTTCGCTGAAATTAAGTATGGAAGTAGTTTAGGCTCTGAATTAAAACAGGCTACTTTTTATCCCGCAAAAAATATAGTGTTCCCGGTATAGTGATAATAATAATAGTGCTATGGGTTTTTTATTGAAGATTTAAGAAAGTATATGGAATATATTATGTAGGTAGGTACAGGTCGCGCAACGGTTTATGAGCGCTCAGTGAAAGTGGAGGGGATCGTTCGCGCATGTGACCAATAGCAAAGAATATATATTACTAACGTACTAATAGCGTGTCGGCAGCCACGTTCGCCATGCGTTCGGCGTATCCACAACTCCCCGCCCGAGCCCGCTACCGCCAAACACACTCAAAAACTGACTTCTGCGCTTACCCCCTCTACTTTTGTCGAAAGATCTTAATTCGTTGCGCGACCTATACTATACTAGAAAAAAAATTTGTTTGAAGAACTTTTGTCAAAGTTTAAAGTCATGTGAAAACGCCTCATACAAAATATGTCACTGCGATTGTCACGTCCTCGTTGCTTTTAACGTTACGAAATGTATGGTCACATGTACACAATTTTCGCATGAGCACATGTACTGCACAAATATCTCTAAGGCTCGGAACATATGATCCGGGATCCTGCGAGCCGGGGAAAATTCAGAGAACTGCAAAATATAACTCTGTTCTAATACAATAGAGTTGAAAATCAAAGGCTGTGTTCCGCGGAAAAAGCACTTGCTAGCGCTAAAGAAAAAAATAACAGATTAACGGCCAGAATACGTTTGCTAACTTCAATACTGCTAACATAATCCGCCACGTTGCTTACGTTTTTTTGTTAGCGCTATTTCCCGAAACACAGCCATTATGTTAAAATTTATTTACAGATTTCAAATATTTTTGTATTTAAATCGTTATTTAAACATATATTAACTAATTAAATAAGAACTTCGATATATGTGTCGTAGTATTTCGCCATAATTTAGCTTCAAAAACCGACACAAAAAATTTCATTCCCGGTGAAATCATATTTGATATTTTGCATATTAAACGGTATATTTCTTTACTTTAACGTGTAGAATGTTTATTCTAGTTTACAAAAATATAGGTACCTATAGTTTTACTTCAATCGCACGTAAATGTAGATATATGCGCACACTTTTTTGTAAAGAAAAAAGATAAGGAAAAAAACTTTGCTTACATAATTTTTGTATGTATAATATTTTTTAATTACTGAAGAAAATGATTAGTGTATGTTTTTAATTTGATAGTGTTATCGAAATCACGAATTTTGCTGGTCTCAATAGGTTAGTTATTAGAAGATAACATTAGACAATTTTGTTTTTGTATCATTATCATTACATAGTACCTATAAAACAAAGTAGCTTTTTTCTGTCTGTCCCTATGTATGCTTAAATCTTTAAAACTACGCGACGGATTTTGATGCGGTTTGTGTTTAATAGGCAGAGTGATTCAATAGGAAGGTTTTTATGTATATAACATGCATAATATACCTAGTACAGAAACACAGATTATTTAACAGTTTTCTAATGTCTTATACAAATCCATTTATTGCGCTTACATTGCAAACGCTGGCTGAACCCTACGAGATAGATCGAAATAATGTGTTACAGTTTTGATCATCTTAAAAAAGTCTACAAAAAAGTCCGCGATAACATATGTCTATCTCTTAGGGATAACCCACAATAACCACTTTTATCCTGCATTTTAATTTAAATTTAATCGCTTGTTTACGAAGCGATTTTAAGCAATACAGTATTCATCCTTATCCAATTCAGTACCTCAAATACATTGTGCATTTAATATAGATCAATATAGCCCTTTACAGCATGTTATTTAAATTAATATTTTCAAAGATATTACAGACTTAAAATGCAGGGACATGTTGCGGTGGCACCGGCTGGGGTGCATGCACTTCTGCATCGCGCTATCGAAAACGCCTAGACGTATTTAATAAAAAAAATATGAGCTCATCAATATTTTGTACTGCAGTAGATTGTCCTAAGAAAAAGCTCCGTGGCCTAGTGGGTAGACCGTTTGTTTCGCACTCGAGAGAGTGCAGGTTCAAATCCCAGGTTGTGGCGTGTACCAATGAGACTTTTTTCAGATCTCAAGTACATTATACGGACGCTCTAACGGTGAAGGAAAACATCGTGAGGAAACCCGCACATGGTTGGCCCCAGACGTATTGACCAGTCATTCCTCTGGACTAGGCTGACTGTGTTGTGAGAATGCCGTATGTGCTTGGGCAACCATACGACATTTACAAACCGACTGTCCCAGGCACTACAGTATTTCAAGACTGGTTATTTCGCTCGGAGAATACTGTATAAATCATCCATTAACGGATTCAAAGGCCTAATTTTTTAGATTGTCCTATTATTTATATTGCAAATATTTTGTATATTGTCCATAGTGGTAACCACCTCTAGGCCAGTTTTGTTGCAAATGTCAAAATAACTTTGAATGGCAAATATAATATTAAATAATAAAAAATATATAATAATATTAAATCAAGCGGTCGCGCATGTTGTGATAGGGTCCCGTTTTTAACCATTTGCATTGGGTACGAAACCATATTGCTGCGAGTAGAGTTCTTAGCCGAGGTAGTTTTTTCTCCAAGAACACTATTCCACGCGGGTGAAGCTGCGGGCAAAAGCTAGTTAAGAATATTTAGATAGTTTGTACGTGAACGGCCATCAATAGTTCGAATTTGATAAACTTAACAACTGTTGAAAATTATTTAATAGATAAGCATAAAATCTGAAACAACAATCAAATGAGTTGGAATAATTCGTTATATATAACGAAGGCTCCATTAGGATATTTATTACAATATTATCGAATAGCTCAAACGCTGAACGATCAGAAACGTGACAAGTTCGATGCCACGTATTTCACGACTTCCGTATTATCCTGATTCCTGAGCTTTTTATAATCCAGTCATTCCCAAATTCCGGCAAATAATACCCCAGTCTCCATGACAACCCTTATTTTTCTATCACATCTGTCATTACTGGCATCGAACAAGTCCAAATAGTAAAAACTATTTGACGTCTCCAATCAAAGACAATCTTAGCTTTAACACGCTCCGACACGGCCATTCTGACAATTCGCACGTCCCTGTGCGAAACAAATCCGTTGACACTCCCGACAAGATCACCCTGGTGACTCTGAGATCCTTGTGTGAAGAATATTTATGTGCATCAACGCTCCGACACGGCTATTCTGTCCATGCACACGTCCCGGTGTGAAGCGTCTCACGTCTTCGTTTCAAGTTTCTGAAAAAAACATTTGACAGCACAGTAAAAGGTTCTCACTCGGTCAACCTGACCTCGGAAAATTAATAAGAACTGCTTTAATCCATGGACATAACATTTAATTTTATCATATTCTAACACATCAATACCTCCCTCCTGTGTCAATTACACTCTAATTAACATCCTTCATCTAACCTCTATCTAGTGTTCTCAGAGTTAAGTTTTAATTTACATTTTATACTCTCAGATTAAACACACATGAAGTATACAGATACAACACAATATCAACCATAATCTTGCTACCAAATAAATCATGACATGCTTTACCACACACTTCACACTTTACATGTACCAATCTCAATATCGAAAAACGATGCTGTTATATTCCCATCATGTACAATACAAGGCCACCTCCCTCCGGTGCACCTCACTACAAAAAACCACTGGTTGCCTCCCTCCGGCACCCAGTCACAAGGCCACCTCTCTCCGGTGCCTACTCTCGTCAAGTAATGGGCTGCCTCCGTCCGGCACCCAAACACAATCCTCGCTCGCAATCCACAGTCGCAATTCGCATTCGCAATCTACAGTTGCAATTAACAGGTGCAAACAAAAATATTCACAGTTTACATCTTTTAACAAACAGTTTACACTGTACTTCAAATCTTAATGTCTTTTGGACCGCTTAGATTATTACCGGATTGAGCGCGCCGAACATCTTGGTGAAATAACTAAACCTACTATTAAACCAAAAGCTAATATCATTTTACTTTAGTGCTAAACAGAGCAGTCGTATTGCATACACGTCACGAACTTTTAACAAAATATTTTTGCATTTAACTTTTTTAATAATTTATACATCCAGAAGCAGAGACGGGCGAGCAAAAAAAAAACATTGACCGAACCGGTAGCACATTTACAAGAAATAAATAAAGATTTAGTGCCTCACATGACTATCGACTACTTTAAAAATTATTCCACATAATTCGAAAAAAAAAAAATACTGTCGCAAAATGTTAGACCGGGCAACCCGATCGTCTTTGTTTTAGGCTCAAATTGTAGCTGACTAAATTGTCCAGAGGAATTTTTCGCAAATTTTGAAATAATTCTCCGTTTCCAAATTATCGCGCTCCAAAAAATATAAAAAAGAATCTGAATAAAATTTAATTTTTATTTCACTGTTTCAGCCATAACTTTTTTCGTTTTTTTTTTTTTTTGTGAATACGCGTCCTTTGAGCTTTTTTTGAATATCATATCCTTCACAACTCTCCGAGATATAAGGGAATCTTAGTTTTTTCATGAAATCGGAGCTTGCACTGGAGCGAACGAAAAGAAAGTTACAATGTCAAAAGTATTTCGTATTTTTTCTAGCTATACACACTGCAATTAATGTTGAAGGGTCAGGTGTTTCACAATACTCCCGCCGAATGTAAGCAGTTGTAACTTGTTACACTAAGTTAACATAACACATATTAGGACGATTACGCTAAAGATTGATATCAATATAAATTTTCAAAGTTTCTGATGGAAATTATACGTTTCTTTCTCATAAAATTTAATAATCGTTTGGTCGTAAGCAACTTTGGTGCGTTTATAACGAACGACAAGGGTATTCAACTCGAGGTTCATTTTCACGTTTACAGATGAGCAATCGGATTGTTGATGGAAAATAACCATAGCCGTCGCTTTTATTACCATACCAAAAGACTCATAAATGCGTTGCTAGTCGTTAAGATAATCTTAGGTCTCCTGTCGCACAATTTTTAAGTATTTTTGTGTTTTACCTAAGTACCACAATATTCTAGGCAATTTGATTTTAGCATGTGTAACAATATACATTCGAAGCCCACAAAGTAAACCAAAAGGTCGATTCTACTAATCAAATTCCGTAACAGTACAGTTACGATCCAGTCCTGATAATATATTAAAACTGCAAAAATGGCACTCCCACAAACGTCTAACCAACGTCAAACCCGTTTTGATTGGGCACAACTCCAAAAATCAGTTCATGACGTCAGGACTAGTCATCCACAACTCAACAAAAGCAAACTAAAAGTGTAAGTCAACTACGAGAATTGGGGTTCAGAATAACTGATAGTTGACACAGAGATGACTGAATATACCAGTAGTGATAAACCTCCTCCTGACATTTCATAAGCTTACTTCTACATCTGTTACTTTCTGGTCGATATCCTTTAACTTCATTGGAAGTAACTGCAATTTTAAGTCCACGGTTTTAATATGCGCAAGTAAAATTCAGGCTTCTGAAACTTTGCCATTACTTTCTACTTAAAACTTTACCGATCAATAATTCACAATATTTATAAGTACAAATAGCTCATAAATATCAGATAAAGTAAGATCAGGACAAAGATTGGTGATTTGCTTTGATGTTCGTTTTCGCAAACTAGAGTATGTATGTTGTGTCTATATGATGACGTTGCCATAGGTTGACATTTCCGGTTAGGTTCAAGTGGTTCATTTTTTCTGAAGGTTTGGGGGCCGTTATACAAAATACTCCATAGACCTTAGGAAAACAATTATTATTAGCAAAAATCGGATATTAACCCCTTCATTATGCCTGCTTTTTCTTAAAACAGAAACCTATGTTCAGAAGATAGATGATTCGTCATTTCGTTAAATAATAGTAAAAAAAAACAGTCATTCGTATCGTATCGAAATAAGTTGTTATTTCTTTGTTCTAAGTAAACATTTTTTTCAATGGCTCGGCTCTGATCACTAACATTCCCAACGCTGGGGCTCGGATCTCTCATCAACTGGAAGTTGCATCAGTCCACCACACTACCTAATCACAGAACACTTATTACGGAGAAGAATGTCGACCTCATACAAAAAAAAAATTGGGACCAGATAAGCGCCTCTAGTGAGCTGCCTCTTAAAAATTTTAACCGCCTTCCAACAAAGGAGGACTACTTAATTGACTATATGAATATGGCGACAAATTTAAGATACGTAATTATAGTTTAAGATATCGTTAAATTCCTCTTTCGAATACAATTTGATATTCCAACAAAACCGATTTACCATCTCCATAAACAATTCATTAATACTGCAGAACAATATATTCATTTTTTTTTTGTTTTTCTTTCGAATGGGGCTACGTTAATGTCATTTAAGTTGTTTTAACTTAATCGGACTGGTGACTGCCATTTGGCTAGTCTTTATGGTACAATACATTAATCACTCGTGAGCTCATGTACATAAGTCTAGCGTTTTCGATAGCGCGAGGCAGAAGCGACATAGTGTCATCTGTTGTGGTTTTAAGTAGCTTTTATGTAACGTTAACCCTGTAAGACAGAGCGATATATTGAAATGTCGCCATTCTCGTTGCACCCGAACTGCCCCCTTGTACCTAATACTAAAACCAAGAGAGAATTTATGCAAACAATAATTATCTGTCAAAATAAAATCATCCCAAAGTACATACGTATCATTCCAAATTAATAAACAATTTCACTTGGTTAGACAATAATCTAGCGCCTGACACATGAATTTTCTACTACTATCTACTATCTATAAGTATCATGTGAATCCTTATTGCAAAGTTAGATTCTGACAAACGGTCAAAACTGTATTTTCAATTTGATCCAAAGGTTGCGAAGTACTATAATTTTATGTTCGTTTTAAATATTCTTTTTACTTTTTGTCTCATGAAATCAATTGTAAGTTATTATGTACTCAAATAAAAATGTCATTCGTGAGAACGCGCAAGATCACGCTCCTTCTATAACATAACAAAGATTACTTAAATTTGCAAAATTTAAACAACTATGTCATACATTCTTATAGCATCATTTGCAAAATAGCAGTACACTGTAAAAAGTAAATTATTACACTCATGCACATCGTCTCAGACTTCAACAGGCTACGCGTAGCTATATAAGTAGGTAGGTACACACATATGCAGTCGTTCCATACACAAACTAGTATCTAACCTAAAATCTTAGTTTGAGATGCGCTAACTCGGTTAGACCATGAAGCCATTAGCAACAAGAGAAGCAACATCTTATATGATCTTTATTAGCTAGGTAATTTCGCTATGTGTATCAAAATATGAAAGAGACTTCATAAACAATACTAGATCAATTCTACCAATATTTCGAGAAAAATATCGTAATGGAAGGAATACGCTCACCACAGTTATTGAGTGTCCAAGTTGGAATCTTTATGCCCAATACATTATCCTTTATTCTTATTTACCAACTTAAGAGAGCAGAACTGCATCTGCCACGTGATTTATCGTCAATACCCTCCAAGTATGTCAATAAATAGTGTCCTTGTCTCCCGCTGTAAAATAAAAATAAACAATACATGTCATATCTCAGAATTGCTATTAAACTAGCTTTGATGTTCTGATGCAGCTCAACGTCTTTAACAAAACTTTTCCTTATGCAGACAATCAATTGACTTGTGTCCCTATCAACCACAAACAAAGTATTTGCGAGCAGTGTGTTGACCACAGGATCTTATATTCTCTAGTTTTGGCTTTCCCATCTCTTATGTTTGTTTATTATTATATTTTTAGCGATCAATACAATTCAACTTCAAGTCAAGAATCTTGTGTACTAAGTCTCCGCTACGGATTAACAGTAGTAAATACACTCTTCTGACTCTAGTGTCATTCTGATCGGTTTCGATCTAATATTCTATTACTTTCGTCGGACAACTTTTAGTTTTCCCCACGTTTTGGACTCTACGCATTTGTTCATTTGCGATATAAGCAATTTGCTCATCCTGCGTGTCATTCTCATTCTGCCCTTTGCACGTTATGCTCCGAAGGGTCTTTCTATGTGGGTCGTGAGTTTCATCGCACTTCTGATAACGAAGGCTCCATTAGGATATTTATTACAATATTATCGAATAGCTCAAACGCTGAACGATCAGAAACGTGACAAGTTCGATGCCACGTATTTCACGACTTCCGTATTATCCTGATTCCTGAGCTTTTTATAATCCAGTCATTCCCAAATTCAGGCAAATAATACCCCAGTCTCCATGACAACCCTTATTTTTCTATCACATCTGTCATTACTGGCATCGAACAAGTCCAAATAGTAAAACTATTTGACGTCTCCAATCAAAGACAATCTTAGCTTTAACACGCTCCGACATATATATTTTATTTGGAATTGAGGCAAATTTCTATAAACTATACGTCAACTGATCATATTCTGTAGAGTTTGTCTCCTCTCTTAATGCAAAAGCTTTATAACGTATTCTGAGATCAGCGCGTTCAAACAAACAACTGAAGCCCGCAAAGATGAATAATTTGCCCCGTTTTTTTCTACATTCTCCACAGATTCTTTGCTCCGATTGATCGCGGCATGATGTATATAGCCTAAAGCCGTCCTCGATAAATGGACTATCCAACACAAAAATAATTTTTCAATTCGAACCAGTAGTTCCTGAGATTAGCGCGTTCAAACAAACAAACACAACTCTTCAGGTTTATAATATTAGTATAGATACCTACTCTTTGGTTCAAAAGCACTTTTGTTACTAAAAGGTTAAAATACAATGTTAATTAAATATTGATAAGTATCAAGTTGTCCAAAATTTTTTGTATTTTACATTTGTGCTGCTGCTCAGTAAGAAATTGACTTACAAATCCTTATTAATTGTAAATATTATCGTAATATTTTATTAATATCGACTACAGTTTTAAAGGAAATTAAAGTCATTGTTGTATAATAATGGTGTTCCGCAAGGATCTAAATTAGGGCTATTTCTTTTTATTATCTACATAAATGCCTTTTAAACATTATCTGTATTTGTTTAGTAAAATATTAAAATGAGGCTAACATTTTAGCTTTATGTAAACAAATATATTACTAAAATATGATGTGATTAACTAGATTAAGCTTCACGCTCTGAATGTTTCCAAATATATAGGTATGACCTTGTTACATAACTTTCGCAACAAAATGGCAATGGTCGAGAGTCGAAGAACTGTTACATGAATTTCGCGTCAAATTTTTATCGGAATCGGTCTAGACGTCAAAAGATAATATTATGTAAATGTAAAAAAAAAACTTAGGCCTTTTCATCCGTTATTGGATGATTTATACAGTAGTATTCTCCGAGCAAAGTAACCACTCTTGAAATACTGTAGTGCCTGGGACGGTTGGTTTTTAAATTTCGTATGGTCGCCCAAGCACATACGACATTCTCACAACATAGTCAGCCTAGTCCAGAGGAATGACTGGTCCATACGTCTGGGGCCCAACCATGTGCGGGTTTCCTCACAATGTTTTCCTTCACCGTTAGAGCGTCCGTATAATGTACTCGAGATCTGAAAAAGTCTCATTGGTACATGCCACAACCTGGGAATCAAACCTGCACTCTCTGGAGTGCGAAACACTACTCACTAATGTAAACACCATGGATATGTCACCGTAAAATTGTAAAAACCGTTATATTTTAATAAAACTAGTGAAATTGTATATCTAATGTTGATAGACTTCCGACGCGAATATGCTGCCTATAACCTAACACATTATATTTCGTTACATTATAAATATATAGTTTTTAATCTCATTAGTTATTTTACAATCTAACGGTTTTTACAATTTTACGTTCTATATGTATCCTCACTTTTGTTGCAATTAAGTATATAAATTAAGGTATTACAATATTGTAAAATATATATTTCTTAAAAAAAAAATCTATCTTTTTACTAAAAGATGGCCCCATGCGAAATTCTTACGCCGCGCTGGATTAGTTCCGAACAGTGCTAACTGCAGACAGCTAAGGGGCCCCATACATGGTCCGGTCTACCTTCAGTTCGGCCTGAACGGATGCAAAATCGTATCGTGTGTGTGCAATTTCGAGATCGCATCAGGCGGCCGTACGGACTGAAGCGATTCGTTCCAGTGTTGCCAGCTCTTTTTTTGTGAAACTACTAAACTCGTATCGATTTCTACTAAAACTACTAAAAAACTACTAAAGAGGCTACTTAACTTAGGAATTCCTGAAGCCCCCCAAAAACCACTGCATTTTAGGTTTTATTATATTAAATTTTTTCATTAATTGAATTTGATTATAAATTTTACCATTAAATTAAAATATACTAGGAAATATTACGTATTTAGTAGCTATTTTGCATATCATTACTGTCTGGCTCTTTCCTACTTAAAACACTACTAATACTAAATTTCTACCAAGGAGGGAATAAAATACTCAATAGTAAAATTTTGTAAAATAACTAAGTTGGCAACATTAATTCTGGCCTGACCGATCGGCCTGAACGCGCGGCCTGTCCTGACCGTGTGTGGACAAATCGCTTCAGTTCTTGCCCGACCCGCTGCCGTGCGGG
>CAJQFG010000012.1:0-22427 GCA_905404095.1 Glaucopsyche alexis
TTTTAACAACTAGGAGAGTTATCCATGTAGAAATTTATAAAATAACTACCATCAGAAAAGAGAGAGCGGAGTAAAACGGGAGAGCGGAACAAAATGGGGAGCCCTAAAAATGTTGTAAAAAAAATTATTTTTCTTACTTACAATCTTGATTTACCTTGCGAAATACGATAGCAAGTGATTAATGAAATAATATCTCAAGTATTTTAAGAATTTCTAAATTTTCTGTGGATTTTTATGTTAGCCTTAAAAAGGATACGGACAAAGAAAAAACTGAAAATATTAATTGGAAGAGTTAACCATATGTTATAATTATGGTTACCAAATGTTTTGATTACATTACTTAGCGATAGTGTCCAAAAATATATTTTTCTGATATCTTTTTCCTGTTGGCGCGCACGACCCTGTTGTAGAGTTATCGCATGACGCAGATAATTGGGATGATCCCGGATGGGACTAACGACGGTATAAATACTTCGATAAAGAGCTCCTGTAGAACACTATCTGTCTGTCCGAGCAGGAGCGAAGTTGTTTATCTGTTCTTTTGAGGGTAAGAATTTTTCATTTATATCTTCCAAGTTTTCTAATGGAGAGTTTAAAGTTTTCATTGTGAAATTAACATCAATAATTAGAATATCTAATCTACAAATATATAATGTTTCTTCTAATATAGATACACACGACCAGAAATGAGTGCTTCTAACCGAAGATCAAAACGTCTACAAACCAAGAGATCTGTACCAGTTCCAGATGTACATGTTCCAAGAACGACCAAAGAAAGCGAAAAGAAAGAAATTGATGACGTCTCGCTACTCTTAACGATTAAACCGATCGTCGCAACTCTTTTGGAATACATCAAAGAGGTGGAAGATCATACTGACTCTGAACAGAAGCAGCTAGGGGATGACAACCCCATGGAAGTTGAAAGACTAAAGTACACGCAGCTCCGAGATATTTACTTAAAAATCGTGCATAAGGACATGTCAAAGTACCTTCAGTTGTACCGAGAAAAAGTAGAGACTGATGAAGAGGTCCAAGTTACGAGAAAAATAGCAAGTATTGTTATAGCTATGCTAATGCAAGCCATGATGTTCATGAGTCGGGATATCGAATAACCATATGAAATATAAACTGTTATTTAAATTTTATAAAGATTCCCGAGTCAAAAAATTTAATCTGTTTTAAGGATAAATAAAAATTTTTAATATTTTTCATTCAATTTAATTTTATTATGTGTATCTATTTTACATAAGAATTTAATCTGTTTTAGCCCGTACTATTCACAAATCAGACCAATTTCAGACTATTTTTAATGTTGTAATAAAATTATTTTCGATTGTTTTTAGACTAAAATCAGACTTTCTTTGTCACAATCATTTAGCTGGCTTTGATCGCATCAAGATCAAAAACCGACCAAAACGGTTCATAAATTTTTTGATTGCCTGTCGATAATAATAATAATAATTTAAAAAAATAATAATAATATATTTATTTATTTATGTATTCATTAATAATTTATTCATATCCTCGAAGATGCTCTACAGGGCACGGCTTTTCATTCTCTGAAACTGAAATAGCGACTATTCACTATTATGTAGTGCAATATATACCAAACAGTATAGTTAACACTGCCAAATAGTGAATACTGATCATTAAATCATGTGTAAAAGTATAAAGTTTAATATTTATCTTGTCATCTTGTCAACATTTGAATCTTGTCAATGTATTCACATTGTGTTTAATATCGATAGTTAGAAAACTCTAAATTTAGATTCAATGAAACGATAGGAATCATTTTACGTATGTTAATATAAATTTATTAATTATCACTGCAACTAATATTCGCAGATACAAAACTTTTATTATCCATGATATGTTAAGCTATGACAAATAAATATGACAGATGTAAGGTTATGATCAACGATCCGTTTATAGAACAAGAGAGCGCATGATTTTATTATAAATGAACTTATTTTTTCAAATAAATGCAACTTATAATAATTTTTAATAAGATACTTCTGAGTCAAAAAAATTATAAGTCGCCATCTTAGTCGACTTTTGGCCTTCAAACATTTAGAGTGAAAATTGTAGATCAAAAACAGTATAAGATTTCATATTGAATTTGAAAACAATACATAAAGTTCAAGTACAGATTAACTAGACTAAAAACCGATCAAACTTTTTCGTCTCATTAGATTAGAAACAGCATAAAATACTCATAGCTGCTCAATTATTTTACTAAAAAGTTGTTTAGACTTAAAACAGATGAAAAATAATTTAAATAGTAGATCAAATACAGAAGAAAATATTTTTAAAAGTTCAAGTACAGATCAATAAGTTTAAATGCAGATCAATTTGCTCAAAATCAGTTTGAATTTTTTGACCCGAGTTTTTTAGTTTATAATGAGTCTCAATCAAATCATTGTTAACGTGGCTTAACTACGTCGTTAGTTTTGTGCATATATTATATAAAACAACGATCAACGCATGTGTTTATCAGAAATTACTTTGGTAAGAATAGAACAAGTGTTACGCTCAAACTAATTCGGTTCACGTTCATTGCTCTTGGCAAAACTGCGCTGTATTTTTATTATCGCAATAATGAGGTGTTTATTTTGAAAACTGTTTCAATACTTTAGTTTTTAATTAAAATTCATCTAGCGTCATTTTTATCGCAATAGTACTTTGACTGCTGAAAGAACAGTTCGTTAATGCATCGTTGATAATTATGTCAGAAAAAGTTTGTGATAAAAATTTTTTTGTAGTAAAATTCGTCAGCTCACCTCGAGTGTTCAGTCATTTTCCATATATGTGCATTCATAAATCGTCAATTGTCACTGGTACCGGCGATAATGTTATGGTAGCGCTTCCGCTGCTTACTAGAGTGTCATCAAATATATACCGTTCGGTGGTTTACGAAGTGTACTCGGCGACCTTGGAGTATGGAACAGGTAAGTGTCTGTATACGACCTTGGGAACGGTTTCTTCGACGACGTCACCTATTTTTCATGGTTGGGTTAATTGCAGATGATATTCACGAGGGGATGCAGTTCCTGCGAGGAAAAATGATTGAATACGTACAAGGACTATTAGAAACTGATTTTGAGGAAGCGACGTCGTTATTACGCCAACTTCTGCAAAAGTAATTGTATTTTTACTTCATTTTTACGATATGGCATAGCAACATATTTTTTTTTCAATAAAATATTTATAAACTCAGCTTATCTGGTCTTTCATATTTTGATCGAAATCACATATTTATGCATTGATGACGTTATTCTTTCCTGCACCTGAGATCAGTTTTTTTGTTAACCATTCAAACTGATTGTCTTCCAAAATTGTCTGAATAAATGTATTTCAATGGGTCACATTTGAGTTGGAAATGAAGTAGACTGTCGGGAGCTGTCACATATATAACTCCGATGATAATTTTTTAAGCATTTTTTCCTGATCTTAAGACAGACACATACGTTTTGTGAAATGCAGTCGACGCTGAAAAATGAAGTAAGTTTAAGTTTTTGTGCTGTAATATGCTTAATAAAAGTGAATTTGTGTCTCAAAAGAACATATGCACCTTCCAGAACACACACAAGCCGGTGGTAAAAAAACAATTCCTGGTCGTGAAGTTTATAGGCAGCCTTGAATACCAAAAAGGATTGAAATGCATTTCAAGTAATTGGCTTAACTCAACTTTGGATAAGATTGTGTTTGTGCGCTACCCACCTTCAGATAAGAAGAAAAACATACTACGATACCTCACGGAGAAACTTCCAGTATTCTGTCATTGGCAAACTTACCTGGCTACCGTGTACTATCAAACAGGTCAGTATTTAATTGGTTATTAGTAAAATCTTTTCATTTTGTACAGTTAAACGTTCATTTTGATGTTCTTTGTGTAGATAACCTTGGAGACGCACTACTCTACGCGTCGCAATACACGTCACGTAACAAAGCTCAATCCAAGCCGATATCAACAACTACCACCAATATTAAAAATAGTGTTGTTAATGAGTTGTTTTTTGACGTGTCTGCTGCTACCAGAGAGCTTACATTGAGAGAACAATTTAAGATCATTCGACCATTAGTCATCAGCATTCTCTGGTCAATTGATCTGTGTATCGAGGAATATAGGGGCCAATCACAAGCTCGCCGCAATAACCCCCACTACGAATATCTTAGAATGCAGGCATTTACTTATGCCAAGTTTTTACAAGAAAAAATGGCCTACTGTACAAATCCAAGCTGGAAAGATGCTATTGACGGAATGAACTTGCCATCGACGTCCATGTCAGCTCAGCCTGGCGTTAACTCTGCTAGCAAAGAAATTAGCAGTGAAATTAAAACAGCGATCAAGCAATTATTGGTTATAATAGATATTAATTCAGAGTAGATGTTGACATGTGATGGTGCATTCCTTTTAATATTATTAATAACGTTTCTTAAAATAAAAAAAAATTTTTATGTTTTTTGTATGCAGTCACTTATTTCTAATCTCATTAAAAATATTGTTTATAATCTGTAAATAAGAACTGAAAGTTAATTAAAATTGAGGTTAAATATTATCGAAATCCGGTTGCACTTATATAATTATATTTCATAAAGCGGCGTTTTGATAATCGATAATGAAGAGTTTCTTAAAGGTTGATGGGGACTTAGCCCTACTCTGAGCGTACTGGCATGGGTTTTCTCTGTAGTTTTTCTATGTCATTGTTCTAAGAGCTTAGGGAGAGATGAGAAATAGGGCAAATCCGGTACAGAAAGCACAAGTTGGTTTATAGCCGCAACTAAACGCCTGAAAGTTTAGGTTATTGAAAGGCTTGAATCGTTTATACACTCGAACCGTATGATCTATCTGTATTGCGCACTAAATTTTCATTTGTTCATTAATTATTTTTCAGTATTGAACATACGTGTAAATAACACGTCGTTGACTTTAAACAGGTGAGAATTTATTTTTAGAGATGATATACTTATTTGCTGACAAAGTTTGATTCGTTACATGCTATGGATACTATATTAACAATCATTGCTTTTAGATGGACATGAACATAGTTATGTTCTGGGGCTCACAGTAGGTTTAAATTTACGTGAACCCTGGAAAAGATTGAGAGTCTCACTTTGAGCGGAATAAAGTGTTGGCGAGTTGAACATTAATTATTCAATTCGTATATTACATAAGTTATACCATTGTATTGTTATATAATTCAGTATAGCAGGAGATTAGGTTTTGGTGTAATATAAGCGGAACTTCACTGTATGATTAACAATAATAAAAGTTCTCCTGCGAATGATACTATGCAGCGCAGAATAAATTCGCAAAACTAGTGCTGACGTCATTAAAGAATGACTCGACGTCAGCAACAAATGCGGTCGTACAAATGGTAAGATAAGTCTCCCACGCAAAAAATATTTATTTGGATGTGTAATTTTATATGTTATGTAGAAGCTTAGCTTTGAGCTGATGAGTGTGTCATTGCCTACATGAAACGTATTCCCCCCACAAAGTTATTTTTATATATTAATATCTTAGTAGTTTACTGTGAATCTTACAATTACTGTCGGTATGTATATATTACGGTATATGCAGAGCCATGTGGGGCAAATGGGCGCAGCGGGGAAGAGCGTGCAATTCTTTGTATTTGGGACTCAAATAAAAGGTTTACGCACTCTTACCCACTGTGCACACTTGCCCTACATGACCTTAAGTGAACAAATTATTAATATGTTTCGGATTTATTGGAATACTTATTATTGTCGTGAGGGATATATTGTAATTGTTGTCATAAATTGTAATATTCATATTACTATAATTAGTTGTTTGCTTCATTTGGGTATTACCCATTACTTGAAAATAATGAGGAAAATATAAATATAACATTCACCTCTTTCGATAGTTAAAGTTCAAATTGTATGCACTGATAAAAGGATTTGTTTATAGTTAAAAATATTGGCTAATATTTAACAAATCATTTATTAAAGATCACTTTTTAGTATTAAACAAATATTTTTTTAGTATTTAAAAAGATTTATTAATATTTAATAAATCTGATATTCATTTATTAAATATTAATAAATCTTTTTAAATACTAAGAAATATTTGTTTAATACTAAAAAGTGATCTCTAATAAATGATTTGTTAAATATTAACAAATATTTTTAATTATAAACAAATCCTTCTATTCGTGTAGCGGTTAGGTATTGGGGTTAATACTTATTGACAAAAATTCAGAATAACAAAGCGAGTGTTGAAAATATGTCACAGTACATAAAATTGGCTCATTAATCAATCTGCCTGCGTCCAGGCGGACGCATACGACTATTGTTAGTCATAAAGTCAGTTCGTTAATTTATGCATATATCTTTGTTTGTCTAATACGAAGATTCACATTTAGAAGTTACTCAAGACACTTTTGTTGAGGTAGGTTATTTTTTTTGTTGCTATTGCTATAAAGACGAAACAGGTTTCAGTGTTGTTTGATCAGATTGAATTTTGACTAATTATCCTTGTATTTTTTAGATGGAGGAAAGCCGAAAATATTACATGGTAAAATTTATTATACCAAACAAGAACATGGAGAGTAGTGAAGTCCATTGCATTCCGGCGTCTTGGATTATTGAGGAAGATAAGGGGATTCAAATAGCCTTGGTGGCCTATCCTGATGAACCATGGGAACTCACTAGAGAACGGGCCAAAAACTACGAGAATCGTGGGAACAACTGGACCGTTCGCTTGGCAAAGATCGTGTACATCACAGGTGAATTTTTTTTCACAGATAACCGTTTTCCTTAAGAAGTTTCACACTACTTACACTGAAAACAAAACTTCTTATAAAAATTTATATTCTTGACAAAATAATGTAAATTTCTGAATATTTAGAACAAACTACTTCCTGTCTGAAGAATTGGTCGAATAGATTTAAATAATTTTGCTTTAAATCATGTAAAACTACTTGTTTGTCTGCTTAGAATCGTATATTAATGAAAAAAGATATTTGTATTTTTTTGTGAAGAAAATAATTTATACAATCGTTTATTTTATCATATTTTTGAGTCAAGGAATTCTGTTTCGCACATACAAATGTTCAGTTATTGTTACAAAATAAAAATTAGTAAAACGGTTGACCCTAAGGGCCACCCCTGCAAATTCCCGCTAATTCTATACTTAAGTGTTCAAAATTACACTTAATATGATTATGACGCAGTTTTTCAGGCCTCATAAAGATTTTTTAAGTTCGAATTTTCGAAAAACGGGGTAAAGCCAATTATTTCCCGATTTTGGAAAATTTTTAATTTTTTTAGCGAGAAGTTAAAAAGAATAATAGTAGAATAATATTGACGAGGACTATAATATTAACGAACGAAACTAATTGTGCGCGTCATTGACTGACGTGATATCTATAATCGATAATTCAATGGCTACTCAAAAATAAAGTGTTGAGCTACTATACTAACTACTTAACACGAATGGAATAGTAAGGTCACACTTGCGACGAGCCAATTTTCAATCCTTATTCTGCTGAAGCTAAATCAAGTCATTGTTTTTTCAGTAACTATAAGAGTCGATGGAGTCTTTAACGTGTCGAGTAGACGTTTGTACCAAAGCAATCCCAATATCCAGGAAGGAAAATTTAAACCTTAGCTCTCCTTGAGTAACAATAAAATTTTTGTTTCAGATTTCTACGAAAGTGTGATTCGTTCTGTCAATCAACGCGAGCATGGTTTAGGAGAATTTAGTGGCTTAAAAGAAATCACCACCGAAGTTGGAAGTCTTTATTTTTCTTATTTAACAGAATTCCAAAAGTGGCTTGATAGACTTTCGACTGTGGCTGATTCAGATTGTTTGATGGAGAATACAATGGAAGGAGATCAAAAGGTACAATCTGATTCAGCGGAAAGTGTCGCTGTTGTAGCTAGTGACGATGACACTCCTTGGGATTTATCTATGCGCTCTTCCAAGAGTCGCTCCATCAGCGAAACCGAAAACTTCACACAAGGAGTTTGTTTCCCTGAGGTGATCATCACAGAAGCCGGAAGTTCTGATTCCCCCTCATTGCCCAATGCGTGGCAATTCTGCGGGATTAACGAGGTCAAAAATTTTTGGTCGGGCTTCGAAAAGTGGTTCCTTAATGTTGCGAAATTACAACATGAAGCATCGAGTTTTAATATCAATCAAGCCATCGAAGATGGTGCCGATGGTGAAGTTTCTCGTGACCGGTGTATAAACTCCTCAGAGGTGGACGAACAGTTGGCAGGTTCAAGCTTATTGAAGGGTGCACTTATCAAACCCGGAGGTAACGACACAAGATGGACATTGAAGCATCGCGAATACTTACCAGGACTCATCGAGCTTTGGCCCAATACTCGTGTATACATTATGCACTCAGAACTCGACTTCTGCTTGAAATGGTCAAAGAAGTGTACCCAGTTGACAAGACTCCTAACGAAACATGTTTTCACACAGTCCGCCTTGAGAAAATGCCAGTACGTTAATATCCTACGGGGTTGTCGAACTCGCCGATTAGACGCTGGCGCGATCACTGCCATTGTCAATTTCGTCCTAACATATGGGTCCAATCATAATTGGCGTCCATCGAGTGAGAAGTCTATCAAAAACGCCATGCGGTATGAGTTGATGTTGGCTAAAAAAAAGAGCTCAACGGTACGATGTTTCCATTGTCGGTAAATGGCATTATGTATATTAGGATGAACTACTTACAGTAGCTATATTTTTATATACAAGATGGCAAGAATATCATCATCATAGTATACATGACCTATTTTGAGTAGGTCTGAGTTGTCTTCGATCATGAAGTGAGTTCGTGCAATTGTCAATTATCATTACGACGCATTTAATCGTAGAATCTAAGGATAATTTTAGTTAATAAGCGTAAGATAAATTAAAAATCGTTTGTTTCTACATTACGTTACCATTCCAATTATTATTAATAAGCTTAATGTAATTTCTTTTATAATTTTTTATCCTTTAATAAAAATAATGTGCAAATAGCAAATCAGTTTTTACTTAAAACACTATACCAAACTACGTTACTATACACAAACCACTCTCACAAGGTTAGTGCGAGATTAATCGTAAATTCGATAATTCCTAGCGTAATATTCTGGCATAATTATGTACATAATGAATCTCATAGATAAATTAGCGGATATTCGTACGATATGCCGTTTGATAGCGCAATATGTGACATGTGCCTAGTTTGTTATTCAGATGACCTTGACATATACAGTTTAATCAACTCACAAAGTGTGGTGAGTAATCTTATACCAAACAAATATTTTAATAGCGGTGTATTTATCTATATTGTTTTTACTACACAATCGAAAGCTGTTTGTGCTTTATGTCACAATTCATAAAACTGTTTCTATCCTTTTCTTGTACAGATAGATGTTTGCTTTATATAGTTTAGTCGAACGATAGACCTTTAGTGTGCCCTCGCAGTTTCATCATACTAGTCGCCTGTAGCAGCAAGTAATTTAATTCAATTTTTAAATGTCATTATCAATAACATGCGTGTGAAGTGTGAATTTATTTAAAGCTTGGAGGAAAATCAGGTATGCAATGATTCATCTATGCAAAATACAAAAATAATTTTGATATATTCCTCATTCATTCCCTTATCTTGAGGTTCAATGTGGGTGAACAACTAAGATGAAACATATTCCTGTGGTTTGAAATTTAACTCCATTGTTGTGTTATACAATATATTTAAAATTTTGCAGATAAGAAATGTGGGTTGCTTGATCCTAGGTGGCGGCTTTCATTTACCGTTTCATCCAGACATCAATGAGTCTACTTCTGTGCAGGAAGTACGATTAAATTGGCATAACAAGAAGAGTTCCAAAGCAGCTGTTATTTTCCCGAAGGGCTTGCTGGAAGACGCACATGGATTTCGTTGGATATTCCTCGCGTATGTGAATTACATAATCATTTTTGTACTTCTTACACTCAATTTAACTGTCTTGTCATTTCTGAAGTATTTATCATCACGACTAGGTTAAAGAAACCAGTTACGTTAATAATCCGGTGTTTGTTGCAGCATGACGTCATTACGAGCCGGTGGCAACTCAATAATTATAGACGTAGGTTATAGTTCTGTTTACGTTCTAAAACAGTGAGATTAAGATACTCTTTTGCTTACAGATTCCTTCGATGGTGCGAATAACCTCATTAGGCTTCAGCAAAGTCCTGCAATTCGTCCATCCGTTATAAAAGAACCAACAAACCGAAGTAAGTATTCACAGACACCTTCATGTACGTGGGATTACGTACTACACTTGCTAAAACCTTTTATTAATCAAGACTTATTCATTCCAGCACGACCCCCGGAAGATCAAAGCAATCGAGAGCTGGAGAGACTACTAAGGATACCGAGGTTGGACTACAGTAATTTAATTATGGACAGCAGAGCTCATGAACAGTCAGTGCCAGTAGATCTTCGTAAAAGGGATCCAATCGAATTGATCCGACCTAAAAATATGATGGAATACACTTTTGGACCAGCTAGACAATATGTATCAAACAAATTATTTCCGGTGCATGGAGACCTTTTGATCGAATGTGCGCAAGTATCAAAGATTCTAGAAGATCTCTTTGAAGATCTTGCCGGGGATCTGAACCTGAGGACTTCAACTGGCGATTATGTTTCAGAGGAAGAATACTTTAGAAGAATTAATATTCAAAACATGGACGAATTTCGCGAATTGAATGCAGAGATAAGCGACGTAGTCTTGCCCTTTGAAGATAATAATAATGATACCAGCGAAGCTCAGAAACCGAGAGTTGCCAAGTTTACTCTACCTCCCGACTACGATCCAAATAATTCAAAGTGGACCTTGAGGCATCGCAATCCAGGGCCAGAATTGACAGAACTCTTATCCTCTAGTGGTCTCTACGTCAATGCAACGAATCTCAAACATTGCAATAAACTTGCGACGGATTGCAAGTCATTAACGCGGTTGTTGATGGTGGAAGTTTTCTCAGACAGCGCTCTTAAAGTTTGCTCGCTTACTGGCGCAAGAGCCACTTGTTATCGTGATTCCAAAACAAACGTTAGACCCGGATTAGATAAAGATGCAAGAGCCACTTTAGTAAAATACGTGAAGGTATATGGAGAGAAAAAAGGATGGTATACAGAGGACCACAAAGATATTATCAATACTATGCGGAACAAGCTGATTTCTTTCAGAAGGAAAGGTGGACATCGTGTTTAAGCAACATATTACGAACGAATTTAGTTATCTTCAGCTTATCTAAGGAACACATGTCATAAGCATCTGCAGCAATATCATAGTAGAATTTGGCGCTAGCAACTATCGAACTTTAGAACAGTCTTCTGCAAGCTTAGTAAAATATTGTTATATTCGTATTTAGCGTAGCTATCGGTAGAGTGACTAATCGTTAGTGGGTCATGCGCATTAAATTATTCTTGAAAATACAGCGGATAATTCCAAATAAGATTATGATTAACGTAGCGAATAAACATAGACATATAAGCTTTCATGTACTGTAGTTCATATTTTTTGTATGTAGTAGGTTAAGTGGAGTTAGAACCTGTAAATCTAATAGTCGATGATCGACGTCTTGAGCATACGTCGTGCATCAAAACTTTAAATGACATTTAACGTCATCCGCAGTAAATTTACTTAAGTACTCTGATCGATATGAAATTATTGTACCCTAACACGCAATGCAGCTAATTTAAAATAAAAACGGACGGAGATTCCACTGAAAAAAAAATTAATTTATAGATCTTGTATATTTCATGCCTCAAGTGTGTACATATATTCCACTAGAGCCTACAAATCAAGATTCCAACGTTTACTTTTAATATGTTTTTTTTAGATATTATGGCTAGGTAAGTGTATCAAATGAGAAATAAATTACTTTAAAAAATAACAAGGACTTGTCATTTATTTGTGATTTATCAGAGTGATTCATCATTACTTGATGGTATATATTTGATTCATTAAGCTCAATATTACTGACAAAGTAGAGAGAAATACTGCTAAGTAGAATGTATAATTTCCATTAATTTTTTAATCGCAAAGCTTTCTTAAATGTCCGTGATTAAGGATTATGAAACAGTTAAAAAAACAAAATCTTAGTTAAGTAGCAACTTATTAGTAGCTCAAATGATTAACCATGAATAGATAACATATGTATGCGTAGTGTTAGTGTGATTTTGAATAATCAATTGCATCAATCGTAAGATAGTTAACTTAAATCATATTATTGCAAAAAATGAAATATTTTAATTTGATGATTGTAATAATACATTTTTTTGTTTTATTAGTTACAATTATTGTTTTATTAGTTACGAAAGGGAGGAGTATATATAAATATAAATATAAATATAATATGTTGCTATCATGACATTATTTTCTTTTGAAGAACAATTTCATGATTAATATTTTTTTCTCGAATATGTAGAAGGTTTAATAGCATTTTATAGTGATTCAGTGAGCGAACGGTAGAATTTTTAAGTAATTAGAACAATACACATATGTTTTTATATTTATATTTATTAATACCCCTTCCCTTCACAACTAATAAAACAATAATTGTTCTAAAATTTTATCCTTCGATAGTCATATTTGCACCGGTGATTAGATTACTTAGTGCGAGCGTTTTTTGAGCTTAATGATTGCGACGTAGTCTGACGTCGATAATTTAATAGCTTTCTGAATCGGGATCAAAAATGAAAAGTAAATTACCGGTGATGGATATGTAGTATATATCCATGTAACATAATCTTTTTAGTAGCTTGCGCAAGACTGCTCTAAAGTTCGGTAGTTGTTAGCGTTAAATTCTACCTATGGGTCTTGTTGCAGATACTTGTGACAGATTTAAATTGCAGGTGTCTCTTGGAAGGCACATACGTAGATAGAGACACTAGAAACTAAGGATTTTGCACAAAGCTCTGCAATATTAATCTTGCTCAAACAGGTGATCCTTAGGTATCTTTTTGGTTTCACGCTGAGTCCATGATTTTCTGGATGAAGATGTTGCCTAGTAGGACTTACACGAAGCGCATTCAAGAAGTCCCTGTATAGGCTGCTGTTAACCAGCAAAAATTGCCATGTCGAAATTTCAAAGTCGTTGAAGACCACAGAGCTTTTAAGTACGCTCCACTAGCTGTTTGATTAGAACCTCGGTCTTGGTTCAGAAGTAGGCTTAGAACTGTGCTGTTTTATTTTTGTTACAGTTGTTCATTTTTCTCCTTTTACTGTTGACTTGCTTCAGTATGGTATAAAAAATGAAAGCCTAGACTGATATTGAGTGCAGGGTTGATTCAAATACACTCATATTGGTTCGAACCGAAGAAATACACATTTTTCTTATAAAAAACTAACGCGTTGAGATATAATGCACGTATAGAACTTATGTTTTTGTCACTGTCTTACTAACATGTTGAAATCCTCTTATTCATGGATGCTTATCGTAGTGGAACTAAAACGCATTGACTTGCTGACATTTCCCTCATTTCAATTTGTATCGAATAATCTATTTTCGGTAATTATATGAATAAAATATGAGGCTTTCTCCCCATCCCTTATAGAGAGTGACGTATATAAGTAAAGGCGATAGTTTTCAGGACTCATATACCTTCGGGTTATCGTAGCAAATCTTGGGACGCTCTCTTTCGAATATCGCTCCGTCTGTTGAACGTAAGTTGACAATTTGCTACTACAATTCATGATTGAGAAGAAAGCGAATTATTCTCGAAGCTTATTTTTTTTTACTTTTAACAGATGGAGGCTTGGAAGATTTTTACAATTTTCAATGTTCTTTTGATCCAAATCGCAATAGCTGTTATCGTATCTGCAGAGCCACGGTACATAATTAAGATGCCAATTCAACCAAAATTAAAAAAAGTAGCAACTTGCCTACCGTTGGGAATGCCAGTGAGTATATACGATCAACTGAAACTGATTTAAGCAATTTAACTACTGAAAGTATATACATGTGCTGTATAATTTTCCATTTTCCAGTGCCTGAACTCTAAGGTTCCCTGCTGCAAGCTGACTTATCAAAACAGCTATCTAAGATTGGGAGAAGTACCAACCACGTGTTTCGAGTTCGGGAAAGGTGTTTGCCAAGTGAACCAAAGCATCGAGAACTTCGACAAGTACAGAAAGCTGATTAAGCAAGTGAACGGCACCAACTTTCAGGAACTGAAAACCAAGTATTTGCTTTCTATTCCAACTGTGTACACTTGCCCTCAAAAAATAACGTTAGAAATGAAAAGCGTGTGAGCGAAATGTGTTTTCTGCCCACTATTTACGAAAATGTTACGTGGTCGTACTTTGATGGTTTTAAGTAAGATAAGAATAGGATATCTTTTAGTTTTAAATAAAAATATACAAATCATATTATTGTGTTTGATTTATTTGTTTCCATTTAATTATGTGCTTCGCACAAGATTGTGTCACAAAAACTGACCAAAAGATTATGTGCAGCTTGCTCATAGTATAATACTGTGTTGGTTTCTGAATTTTATGCTAGCAACTATCGAACTTTAGAGCATTCTTGCACAAGCGTGGTCAAAGATTGCTTAGTTCTGAAAAGTTTCTGAGAAAACAAAAACAGCACTGATTTCTATTTTTGCAGTACTCCCTAGAGTTCTGGTAGACTACTTTCTGCACATTACTGAGTCGTATGCTGACACTAACCGGTCGTGTGTCTCACAACACTCTTCACTATCTACTCTCTAAATCTGAAACTGTGAAAATCACTGGAAATTAGTGTATATGCACTATTTTACAGTTATAAGTATACCACTCGGTATACTTACGGCTGTGAAACAGTGAGTGGTCGCTGTTTCAGATTTAGGAAGTAAGAACATTTTTGAAAAACACTACTGACCATAAGCTGCAGTGGATCTCCTATCAAAAACTGAAAGTTACTACATTCTCTCCCCTGATTTAGAAAGATGATTTGAAATGATTACCTTCATGTTAATTGTATATCTAGATAGTATTCAAATCCGACACATTTAAATCATTCCAAATCATTTCAAATTAGATTTCTTAATCAGGGTCTGAAAGATATCTATAAGAAAAGCATGTAATCCACACTGATCCAAGCTCAGTCCTGTTTTGCACTTAGTAAATTTAAACTGAACCATCGGCGTAACATTTGTTAGGACTTAAGAATAATGAATATATTTTCTTTTGAATTTATGTTAATACAGTTTTTTAGGCCTATATTTATTCTAATTTAATTCTTAATGTATAAAAATAAAATAAATATTTTAAAAGCTTGTGATAAATATGTAAATTAATTGATAAATGAAGAATAATTCCTACTAATATTATAAATGTGAATGTAAGTTTGCTTGTTATGGTTTCACGCAAAAATTACTCAACCGATCATCATGAAACTTTTTACACATATTCTTAGAGGTATTAGAAGTAACATAGTATACTTTTATTAAAAAAAAAAAATTATTTTTTACAAAAAATTAAAAATTAATCGTCAAAAAATCTCAAAATCTAGATACTTCAACGCCATCTAGAATGCGAGCGAAGCCGGGGGTAAGAGCTAGTAAGTAATAATAATTAATCGTTGTTTCAGTAAAAATGATATTTACAAAAATATAATCATCATCGTATTAAATTTCATCGCAATATAGATTGTAATTCATGTAAAATTCTCTTACTTAACCCCTCAAACATTATAATGAATACAAATTGACAAGGAAGCTTTACATATGGTTATTGTGCTCTGTATACACGTAATTATTTTCCATATGAATGGATGATTGCGTATACCTCCAATTTGAAATTTGTATAATTGCTAATTAGAATCCTTCTCAATTGCTCTACCAATTTGAATTTTCTTACTTTATGATATCGACGTTAGGTAGAATTCGATGCAAGTTGTTGGGTGATTTTGCATGTCGACGATCTTGTAATAACCAAAATATGCAGCTTACTGACTATGAATACTTTGAAACTTAAAACTACAAAAAAAAATCTGCCCATGGACAGCCGTAGCGACAAGACTCTTTCGGAGCGAACTAGGTTTGAGATTCTCAAAGCATTCTACAAGGATACTCGGTCGGAAATAACAAACGAAAGGGAAACTTAATCGTAGCAGGAAGTTTGTAGCGTGCTAGTCAAAGAACACATGTTTGACCAAGATTTGTTTCCAGTGTCTCCATCTACCTATGTGCCGTGTACAAGATCGTATCGCAAGAAACTGTCTCAAAAATTGTGTTCAACTTCCTTATTGTAAAATAGTTTGTTCGTTTCCGACGCATTTCTTGCACCAGAAACTTGAAACAGATGCTTGCAATTTAAATCCTTTACAAGTATCTGCAGCAAGACTCATAGGTAAAATTTTACGCTAGCAACTATCAAACTTTAGAGCAGTCTGGCGCAAACTTTGTAAAAGATTGTTCTGTGGATAGAACGGTTCCAAGACAATGTGTCACTTGACGTAAGACTATGTATTGAACGTTGAAAGCTTCTAAGAAGTAAACAAAACAAAAAAAAAAGCAAAATCGTTCAAGTGATTACTTTCATTAATTCTGACAACCGACATTAACATTTTGATATTAAAATAATGCAACAATGAATACTCATCGTAGTGGAAAACCAATCGACTTAATGTCTTTTTTGCGTTTGTTGTTGTTTATCAATGATCTATGTATATATACATATAAGTCCAAAAATTACGCAGAGAAATAACTGCGCATTATTCCTTCTGCTATAGTTGCTACCATATAAATAGCGGCGACGGTTTTGGGACATTACTTCCCTTTGAGTTGTCAGGGTGAATGTTGCGACGTTTATTACCAGATTCTTGTTTTTTTATCTAGTAGTAGGGCTACTAAATGTATAAATGTAGACTACTAAATGTAGGAGGTAGGTCCGAAATTATTAACAGGCTCAATTAAAATGAAATAAACTGTTGAGATTCTTTGTTTTGTTTCCTTTACTTTACAAATAAAACGTCTTCTAAAAATCCAAAATTTTAATGCAGCGATTTCGTTGCTCTCGATGTTATTTAATTCTCTATATGAAATCGAATTGAAACTTCATATTTATATTAAATATATTACATAATACATGAATAACGAATTCCTAAATGCTTTTTCTTCGTGACTGACTATTTTTCTTCTGATATGTGGACGCTGGAACATTTTCTAGCGGTCTAGAGCTACTCCGGTTGTGTGGAGCTAACTGGGCTGGCTTAACATGGCTCCGCCGTGGTGGACTAAAATAGAATAAATGAAATTGATTGGTAACAGGTATCAATCAGCGTTAGAACTAAACGCAGGTTAAATGTTTGATTTTAAATAGAGTAGAATAACTTAAGAGGGGCTTGATTTGCGATCTACCCTTGAAAAAATGTAGTGAGAACCTCTAATACTTCTCAATATAAGACGTACAATTAGTACTTTCAATAGACCATTGTATTGCATCCCTACAAACTCTACTTTTAAAACAGTTCTTCTAAATACAAAGAGAAACAGTTTGATGTTTATCTACGAATTTAATTAATTATTGGTAAGTACTTACGGGCCTTTTCCACAGCAAGCACAGAAGGCTTTTGTCCGAGGACGTCTCTCAATTTCGTTTAAATTATACATGTTTTATTACGGTAAATGAGCAGGTCAATGATATTCGTTTTGCTGGAGGGCTAAGTTAATACTGATCGATCGCTCTGTATTACTTCAGCGGAAAAAGTTGCTATCAATAAGGAAAACAAACTATAGTACTATTAATTAGGCATTTAGTGATAAGGAACAATGTGCGGTTTGACTCAGCCATACCGATATAATTAGGTTTTTCCGATACATATTAATGACTATAACTGTACTACTGCATGACATAAATATTCTGCGATTGTGTAAAGTCTTCATAAATTGGCGATATATTTAATCACAGCTTTATTATTCGCAAAAGTTCATCCCTAACGGGTATGGAATTTTATTTACCATAGACATCCCTACGACTGAAAGGAATACAAAGCAATTAAGCGCAATTGCATATACACAATGGTCGCTAACAAACCAATGATTAATGTTTGAGACTGCCCAGAGATCAATTGAAAGTTCAATGTTGTCAATTTACTCGCTGTTTCAATTGACTACTTGCGTTATGATCGAACTGTGATTTATTGATCAATATTTTTGTTTAAATAAGAATTTAGTTACGTTAGAGGTGATTTATTGAAACAAGACATTATTTTAGATGATTTATTGATAAAAAGTGTGTCTACTACAAATTCCTCCACTAAATGCGGCGCTTCCTGTCCATCATAGTCATTCTCATTCAGTCAGAAATTCTAAGCATGGTACCGTAAGTATGCAATGGTACATTCTACGAAAATAGCGGTAGCTATATTTGTTCCATAATTTTAGGATGAAAGAACACTGACGTGTTGCACATCATGATACTTGTTAAAACGGCTATGTTCTGTATAAATCAATGGCTCTTGAGCTGATTCCTTCAATTGGTGGGATTGGCACTTGAGACGCTCAGCTTCCATGGATTTTAAATTAAAACCACGTGAGTAAGACCTTGAAATCCAATATTCTACCATTAGAATAGGTGTTACTCACAGTTTTTGGCAATCCTTGCAGAACATTCAAAGCCAAAGTATTCTTTAGACTTCAGAAAGGTTCTATTGTCCTACTCCTTTTTTAGCACCGGTTAATTGTCATAGTAACGCAACTAAGCGGGTTTACCATGTACGTTGTTTTTTGTACCTTTAAACTAATTTCTTATTGAATCACAAGATATATCTTTCTTGAGCAGCATTTTTAATATGGCTTGTGTGTAATACTTAGACATCTTGAAACACCTGCGCTTACTAATCTATGATTGACGGTTAACGAGCAGTTCAATAGTTTGTAACTTCAATCAAAGCATTGCTCAGATAAAACTTCTAAAGATTATACTATATAGAAGATCCATTATTATAATAATAATAATTCATATAAGCTACAATTAATTTTGTCAATTCTAAATGCAAATAATACTCTACGTGTACTTCTAGAGCTTAGATATACCGACAGCAGGGATTTTTGCTGGAACAAAGAAATTATCGTTACACCTGTGTCTTATTTTTAGTAACTAGTAAAAGCTAGATAGAATTTAACTCACGATTCCGAGGTTGTTATACACGGCATGAAGATTCCTGTGTAAGTCTTTCGATTTGGTTTCTTGAGGTTGTCTTTTTCGCTTTTCATCCATATTTGGTCTTTGTAAATACGTAGTACTGCAACCTTTCCATCAACGCGGATCCTAGTCCCTTCTATTTTTTTGGTTTGTCGATAGTGGGATGAAACTTCGCTGTGGAGAATCAAACCCATAAAGTCTGAAGGGTACTCGCCCCATGCACGGGGAACCCAGCAACGATGTTTGTCTGACATAGCCTATCGATTTCTGACAATACTTTTGGATAGATATTTCGGTGGAGCAGCTTTCTAATGGAACCCCAAATATTGTTTGAACGCATTTCAATTAGCATCTCCATTTAAATATCCCGACGATACTTGAGATAATTATTCTCAATTGCCTACCGTAGACTATCCTGATTGAGTGGAGTCAAAACGTTCGTTTGTCACAACGAGGCGCCATTCTTCATCGGTACCGAGGCAAGAACGTTAGTACTAGAGCAAAGTCGTTCGTCCTCATCATTATTTCAGTCAACGTACTGTTAGAAGTGATTCGCCGAGCATCGAAGTGCTAATTAGGTAAATTAAAATGACTTCCGCTAAAATAAGCCCATTTTCGTGTAAGTTTGTGGCCGGACCGATTTGTTTCAAAAGTGTCGATTTTAATGAAGGAATTTAGTTGCAGATTCGAGGCTTAAAAAAAAAAACAGGATGGCTGACCGCAAACAATTGACGTACAAAAAGACGTCTGAGCAAGACATGTCCGGCTTGGCCAGAGCTTTTCAAAAGTTAAGCCCTACGAAGCGTCGATACTCCCAGCTATCTAAATCGGATTCGACGTCGTCAATGTCATCTGGGAGTAGCTTCGTTTCCAACTCTTCCGTACCGATGACCCCGCAGGAGGAATCATTACCGAGTTCTTCGCAATATCAAAGTGCAAGTCCACAACCTGGAACGTCTGGGATGAAGGACAAGGAGATGAAAAAAGAGAAGGAGCTTCTACAAAAATTGGAGAAAAACGTCAAGGAAACATCCAAGACCTTGAATGAGTACCTTGCTATACGTAATCGTAAGAAGTAAACAATGCAAGTTTTGATGTAATTCTTGACTCAGTAGATGCTAACCTGTAGACGTCTAATAAATTAACTAACCACCAGATGTTGTTGTTATTTTTTTTTTTTTGTAATACATAAACCCGCTCAAGCTCAGATAAAATTATTTTTCATAAACTCTAAAGTATTGTGAGCCTTAGGTCACGAAATGTAGAGTAATTATAAAGCCGTTAAGTTCAACTGTAACATAACACAAAGTAACCATGTCGCATATAAACACATTTTACAATGTCAATACCCAGACTGTGATTTATTCGATAGGTCTTGTTCAACTCTATTAATAGGCCAACTTATCTCATTAATTTGTCAAGAGATGATTAACGGTTTTTTAACAAGGCATCTCGACCATATTCAATTGATCTTACATTTAGATAATTGGTATCGCAGATTTTATACGTGACTTTAAATAGAAAATATAACTATTTATAAATCGATTTATCATGTGGAGCAATGAAAACAACTTCCAATTTGTCACTTACACTTGTTCCAATTGACGTTGATTGATAATTTATCATTGAAAAACGAGCTATCAATAATTCATGCGTGACCATTTTTAAATTTATGCATGGTTATAGTATATATCTGCATTTATATGTATGACGCATAGGAAACAATGTTGTTACAATTAAGCTTTGTTTTGGCGTATGTTAATTAACTATTTCTTTGGTACACTGATAAAAAATTTATGTTGACTCAAGAGATATTTTCTTGATCTAAAAATTAATTTTGGAAGATGAATGATTATTTTGCTTTAAGAATTTCTTATCTTGATTTACATTTTCTTGGCTTAAGAACTATATTATCTTCAATGGATACATTTAAGTTTTTCAATCAAAATAACATTATCGTTTTTTGAAACTTAAAATAATTCATTAAAGTATATTTTAAAAACTAAATAGTCTTTAATTGTTATACCAAAAAAAAATTATTTCTTGGAAATAAATAAATTAATGACTCAAAAAACCTTTCTTAACACAAGTCGGTAACATCTTGAATCAATGTTATCGCCTATTTTGAACCAACCCTGATAGCCATTTCATTATATAATTTGCAGATAACCTAGTGCCGCGAAGTATAGCTAACTTGACGATAAGTAGTTGGCAATAAGTCTTATCTACAAGTTATCGTAAAGTTATGGTCAAGTTTACTTCAACGAATTGTACTCAAGCACTTGGCGTTAAGTTACCGAAATTTTTCCATTCAAGTTTACTATAAGCTTATAGATAACTTGTTTTTAAAATTCGGCACTACCTTATTGTCAACTTGTATATAAGGATGGCATATTATAGACTTGACGTTAACTTAACGATAACTTGTCGCTAACTTTATCTACAAGAACTTGTAGTATGAGGTGGCTATCAGGGAAGAGACAGAAATTCTTCAAAGCAATATATCTATATCTAGTTTTAAGAGTTTAATTTTCAAGAGAAGAAAAAAGTTTCTTGAAGAAACAAGATTGTTTTTCTATCAGTGTATAAATAAAGTCAAGTCATAGAGTCAATTTGTTTCAAACTTTGCTTAGTTAAAGGGTTAGGTAGGTTTTGAAGGCTCAAAAAAAGCATATTTTTTTCAATCTATTGAATAACATATTTTATTTAAACCGTTTAAAATACTAAAAACACACATTTGATAGGTTCTATATTTTAATAATTGAAATTGATTTTGATACAATTAAAATATTTTATTAAGTAATGATTATTAGGATGAATTATTACAAAAAAATGTCTTATATAATAACAAATATAGTAAAAATTCTTACATTTTTATCGCTTATAAACTATAAGTAAGCATAGACTATATACGGAGAGTATAGTTTGCCTGGCAAGAGTTTGGTCATCCCCACCACTTTGTTATACAAATCTCTTATCCGAACTTTTCAGAACTCCTGTTAAAAATTCTATGAGAATCAAATAAATTATCTCAACTCAAAAGATCTCAGAAAATGGCCAAACATAGCTCCTGTTAAAAGCGGAACTCGAAATTCCAGTTTTAAGAGGTTCTTCTCGGAAATTGAATTTTGCCACAACCTAATCTGTATATTTGTGTGGCGAATGCAGTCGTGTAAAAGATACAGTAATGTTGAAAAAATTTGGGATACAATCTTAGTTCTTCAGATACGTATTACATGGGTAGTAAGCTAAATCCACTCAATTTAACTATCGGGTAT
>CAJQFG010000013.1:0-22017 GCA_905404095.1 Glaucopsyche alexis
TTTTCATATACTACTAATATACTAAAGAGGAAAAGTTTCTTAGTTTGTACTTTGTTTGCATTGAATAGGCTTCGAAACTACTATTTTGATGAAATTTGGCATAGATGTAGATTAGAGGAAAGGACATAGGCTACTTTTTATCGCGAAAAAAATGTACGGTTTCTGCGAAATTAACTTTTGCGCGCACTAAGGCAACACATTTAGTCGCAAATAAATGTACGGTTCAAAAGTAATAAATGTACGGATGTACCTTGCGACTTGCGAGCACGAAATCGCGGGCAACATAGTTACTAGAAAATAATATGAGTAATCATTAAAGGACACCAATACCAATCATTTCCATCTATTTTTATAGTTTATCCTTTGTCATAACGAGAGTTTTCAATCAATAGTACTCGTCGCGTTAAAGGCTACTTTTAATCGCAAATAAATGTACGGTTCCCGCAGGATGTCCCTTGCGAGAACGAAATCGCGGGTAACATAGGTACTAGAAAATAATATGAGTAATCATTAAAGGACACCAATACCAATCATTCCCATCTTTATAGTTTATCCTTTGTCATAACGAGAGTTTTCAATCAATAGTACTCGTCGCGTTTCGACAGCAGCACAGCAATGAGACCAAATTAAATTGAATCGCTCAAATAACTTCGAAACGTTGACTTCTGTAGCCCCTGTCGGCTGCGAATTATCACGAAATTATAGCTATCGAGTAGTTGAGTACTCGGTTTGTGTTATTTCGGATTCTTATTGTAAAGTTTTACGGAAGTTTTCTGAAATAATTAAGTAGGCAGGTTAGACCAACTTGGAAAAAAGTCCTGGTGGCAGTGACATATGGAACTAAGAACGGAGTCGATGATAGATATTAATTGTGCTTTTTACCGACGAAAAACCCCGGAAAAGGTTTACAAGTGAAAGCGTATATTTTATGTATCTCATAACTTTTTACAGATAATTTTCATAAGTAATTATTTTTTTATTGTAAAGGGTTTATTTCTAAGTTACCAAATGGTAGACCTGGTAATAGATTCTATGAGAAAACGAACTCCTCGGGAACGGAATCGGGAACTCCTCGAAATATAAATTTGGGCACCTATAGTGATTTCAACTTAAAAAAAAAAACCAGCCAAATGCTACCAAAAATCTAGATTTTGTGCCAAGATACACCTTGGGTCCAAAAAGACAACAGAACTCCTCTCTTTAAAGAACACCAAGCATATTATACACTATGCCAATTATAGTAATCATCTCCTATGCCTATTGAGTAGGCATAGTAATCATCATCACCACCATACATCTTCATATCATGATGATATAGGTACTTCTCATAGGTAATCTTTTACACTGATATCGATATTTTTGCAGTTTGAACATTTGCTATTCCCAAATTTATATTCATCATCATCATCATTCGCTCACAGGTTTTAATGAAAAGTAGTCTATGTCCTTTCCCCGTGGTGTCAAATTTTATCAAAATCAGTCCAGTGATCCAGTCGTTTCGGAACAAAGCAAATAAACAAATCCTTTTCATTATATTAGTATACTTATAAAAGTATAGACACGTTTAGATAACAATTCAATGAAAATTCTAGCGAAATATAAACCATACTTAGATACCTAGATCGAGTTCTCGTCATAATCTGCTTTATATTTTCGTGCTCACTTTTAATTACCTACCATTTGTGTTATAACCTCTTTTCCGAAACCTCCATAAAAGCGCGAACTTAAGTTTCCTTTCATACATTTGATTGTATGAACTCCTTAATAAGTGTTGCCCTACATACATTGCGAGTTTCATGAAATTTCTCTTTCAAAATCTTATTTCCGCCTCCCGCCATCCGCCGAGTCGCGTAGTGAAGCCAACTTGGGGGTTTATAACCCTAAAAGGGGAAGTGTTAGGTGGTAGAATCTTTAGTCTTTATTATGTATTTTTTTATATAGATACTTGTTTCATTTATTTTGCAATTTAACTGCTAATAATGTCGACAAGCGATGAGAAAAGTCCTACTCCTGAGAAAAATATTTTTTTAGTAATTATTATATTATATTATTATTAGAACACAGATATAACAAAACAGTTTAATTATATATTTATAATTATTTTTTTTGTTACGTATAATAATATTAATAAATATAATATAAGCTGTAGTAGGTGGTAGCTTTTTTGTTGACTTTCTAAAATAGCTTTTTAAGTTTTATTTGAAAATAAAAATTTTCATTTTCATTTTCATTCATAAAAAAATAGTAATTATCAAGTTGCTATTTTAACGTTTATTTTTTTAACTCAAATTTCAGGAGAAATATTTTTGAGAGTTGGTAACACTGCCATCGCGAACGGAGAAAATTCTGTGAACTCAGGTAAACTAATTATTGAAGTTATTGAAAATCCAGCGAACATTTTGTATGGCATTCGAGTTTGTTTGTATAGGTACAGAAAGAATATAATTATATTTTACGACGCCAATAACAATGACAATATTTAATTAAGCTTAATAGCATTGATCGGCGCGCGACTCAGATTTCACGAAAAACGCTACTTTTCAAATGCGTCTATATCTAACAAAAACTGGTTATTCTTTTTTTTACATGTAGAAAAACACTAGAAAATATTGTATTCTAATTTTTCACTTATCATTTATTTTAAAATAATTTCAAACTTTTGAATAAAACTGACAAAACTAACCAGAAGTTTTTACAACTTTAGGTTCAGGGGCAATTTCAAAACATATAATAGCTAAAACCGCTTACATTTTTTAAAAACAAAAAATCTTTACAAACTTGTTGGATCCTCTTCTAGATTATCTATTTGTCAGATTATTTTTATATACGTTTCTATCTCATAAAAATAAAATTTAAAGAATGCGAAATTATCAGGAATTATAGTTATTTAAAATGATGATATTTATGTATTTTACTTGCTCCTTTTGTTTCTTACTTACATAATCTATGAGAAGAACCTTTTATCTTTAATATGCTATTTAAATTTTTAACTAAATTAGTTTGACGAATTTTATATGAATTTTTAAAACTACTATATAAATCGAGGCGCACGAGCGTTTACAACAGTATTTGTAATTGTGTAATTAGACTACAATATTTTCTAGTGTTTTTTATATGTAAAAATCAGAATAACCAGTTTTTTTTTAGATATAGACGCATTTGAAAAGTAGCGTTTTTCGTGAAATCTGAGTCGCGCGCCCATCAATGCTCTTAAGGTCACTTCACACCCGACGATACGCCACAATACGCGGCGCTGTATTTTTAAGGTATGTAATTTAGTTGGGGCAAGTTTGTATGCTTTTTTCGCCGGGTCAAAATGAACATATTTTTTGTACCTACGACACTGGAAATCTTTATAGAATTAAAAATAATAATAATAATTAACCCCCGAATTGCCAAGCAGTGATTGAGCTGATGATGATGAATTATAGCTGAGAATACTCTCGACCATATCAACCTTCAAAAAAGAAAAAATCGGCCAAGTGCGAGTCAGACTCGCGCACCGTAGGTTCCGTACAAACCTGTAGTGATTTTGTTACAGCTTAAAGGTAAGTATTATATACCTGAGTATTTGATATTTTCAATTTAATACCACTACGCGTAAGTTTAAAATTATTAAAAATATTTATAAATATTTTTAATAATTTTAAACTTAAATAATAATAAATTTTAATAATAAAAATATTATAAATAATATTTTTATTATAAATAATATTTTTATTATATGATGTAACTAAAAAATTACGGTTTTCGTAATTTTTCCTTTACCTGTGCTATAAGACGTCGCTGCGTGCTAAATTTCAAAATTCTGAGTTCACGGGAAGTGCCCTGGTTTGCGAGTGTCGAAAATTTGCGGACGGCATTAACAGCTGTATTTTTTTTACAGCTCCAAGGATAGGGTCCGTAGACTTTAGTATTTGATATAAATTCCAGCTTGATACCTCCACGCGTTCCTGAGAAAAAGAGTCTTGACAGACATTTGGACGTACAACAGTGATCCTATATAAGGGTTTCGTTTTTTCCTTTCGAGGTACGGAACCCTAAAAATAGTTCTAAATCGGTCCATCCGTTTGAAATCTACGATGCCACGGCCTAGCCGGTATGTAATATTACGCCATTACAATTAAACTTTTCGGTAGCGCACATTCGTAGAATTTTTTATAACCACTAACCTAACCTAACCTAACCTACACCTACTATACCTACCCTTCAAACTACATACATTACCTACCTTCTACCTACCCGTAAAACGTGATGTATGAAAGAGTCATCTATCGAAGAAGATTATATTATATTTTGCTGCTGGTAAACAATGGGGATTGTCATTAGAAGGGTGAAAATTGAGGGTTATATGTATTTTTAATGCCAATTTTGTGGGCCACCTTTATCACTTAGGGACTTTAAAAATAACTTGCAACCTATTCTCATACCTACCGAATACGCCTGCAAAATTTCATAAAAATCAGTCAAGACGTTTCGAAGGAGTTCTCTATTATACACTATAATAAACGGAACGAGAATTATTAATAGATAGTATTTTATTATACATTTTATAAAAAGCCCAAAAATACCTGTTAGTGGCGGATCTACGACTATTTTGAACCGGGGCAAAAACTTGATATTCCCCCCATCACCACTAATCCAAAAAGAGGCTTCATATTTGATATTTGTTCGATATTTCGAATTCTTGTCTCAAGAATTTGGCCGATTTGGCGCCCCCATGAATCTGCCGCCCGGAACAAGTGCCCCCAGCTGCCGCTCCATAGATCCGGGACTGATACCTGTAATAGTACCTACCTAAATAAAAAAAAAATATATAAAAACCAATTAAATGATGAATACTAGTTTTACGTAGAGTTTTACTCACATTCCTTTACACCAGAGTCAGGCGTCTCTCACAGAAAAATCAACTGAACTGATTTAAATGGACGTAAACTTAAACAGCCTGGATAAACTTAATTTATTTATGCTATATTTAATGATAAAACCTATTTTAATTAACATAAGGCTTGGATAGTGCTCTAAGGATAATCCACAATCTTAGATAAACATCCATCCATCAGAGACGGTAATCTTTTCAAGGACAACTAGAGGCAAGTAAGCTCCAATTCCACCAACGTATTCAATCGACGTTTAAGTTTTAACGCTGAGCTAAGATTTTCGATATGTCTGCCCCGTTCTAACATTGAATGAGAGAGAGATCGAATCCTGGTTTAGCGTTTGGCTACGACTATATTGTCCGGAATCCGGTAGGGCGGAAAAAATATAGAGCATTGAAAATAGAACTCTGGATTTATACAATAGAGTTGAAAATCGAACCCACGAGTGTCAATTCAAATGTCAATGTCAACAACTCGATACTCATGTGTTCGATTTTCAACTTTATTGTATTAGTCCAGTCTTTTGATTATTGACTTTCTTGCGCTCATCGTGGCACTTGTCTCGTCAAGCTTATTGATACCAACTCGACTCTTCAAGAAGGTGAGTCACAATTCACAATATCTTCTCCGAATTTCGCACTGGACGAACTGTGGGCCTAGAACAAACATATTTTTGACAGCGGCATAAACGTAATGTTTCGTCGAATGAGAATTGTATGTTAAAGCAAGACAGCACCCATACAAAAGATGATTTGATTTTGGGCCAGCTCTATGTACACTACAAGGGTAAATTGGAAAAAATATGGAAATTTCATAAAAATAAAAAAAATAAAAGTTTTTTTATTGCGAGAACCCTATTTTCAAGGTGGTCATGACAGATGTTTTGACTTGACTTTTGACGTAAGTAGTTGATAGTTTTAGGAGACGTCTTCTTGAATGTCATAAGTCTTTCTTTGTCAAAAGTCATGTTATTATCAAAATTACATTCTTTGAATAATTCTGATCGGATCCGCCATGCTTCATTTTACGTTGTGTTGCTCTCCTTGACGAAGTTTTTTTTTTTTTTTTTATGAAATATGGGGGCAAACGAGCAAACGGGTCACCTGATGGAAAGCAACTTCCGTCGCCCATGGACACTCGCAGCATCAGAAGAGCTGCAAGTGCGTTGTCGGCCTTTTAAGAGGGAATAGGGTAATAGGGGAGGGTAGGGAAGGGAATAGGGTAGGGGATTGGGCCTCCGGTAAACTCACTCACTAGGCGAAACACAGCGCAAACGCTGTTTCACGCCGGTTTTCTGTGAGCCCGTGGTATTTCTCCGGTCGAGCCGGCCCATTCGTGCCGAAGCATGGCTCTACCACGTACGTATTTTAAATGTACAATGATACGAAGTGAAATTAAAGAAAATAAAGAATAGGAAACAGTTACTATATATATAACAGTTAAACTATATTACGTAGCTATATTTACATAAAGTGTACATAGTGCTTGCCCACGCCTCATACATTTCTAGAACATCTCTTTTCATTTGATTTCGTTACGTTTACGCCACTGACAAATGTTCCTGCTAGGCCCCCTGTATAAGGGCAGACGGCTAGAGAATAGGTACAGGTAATTAGTACTTCCCCTGATAAGGAACTGAGTGCTGACTCAGCGGAAGTGGACCGATTAGCCATCAGCCCATCACGCAATAGCAGGTCGCTCGCTCGCGCCATATCGTACTTTTGGAGTTTGGACTACACTGACATACCTAATGGGGTACACGAAAAGTGTTGCGGAAAGTGTGGCAGATACGTAACATTGAAAATCAAAATTTTGGACACAGACCAAAGTACAAAAACATTTCCTACTAATATTATAAATGTGAAAGTTTGTGAGGATGTATGGATGGATGTTTGTTACTCGTTCACGCAAAAACTACTGAACGGATTTCGATGAAATTTGGTATGGTAGTAGTTTAGGCTCTGGATTAAAACATAGGCTACTTTTTATCCCGAAAAAATACAGTGTTCCCGCGGGATATTGTATTGACGCGGGCGGATCCGCGTTTTATAAAAAAACTAGCTGTTTCCCGTGGCTCCGCCCGCGTAAATATAGTATCGGGTATCCCGCGGGTTTTCCGGGATAAAAAGTAGCCTATGTTTTAATCCAGAGCCCAAACTACTACCATAGTAAATTTCATCTAAATCCGTTCAGTAGTTTTTGCGTGAACGAGTAACAAACATCCATCCATACATCCTCACAAACTTTCACATTTATAATATTAGTAAGATATACCCATTTATAATAATAGGTTGGGGAAAAAGTCTTTTCGCATTATAGTATGTATGAACTTGTCATAAAATATCTTGGGCTATACCAATTGTATCTGGCTGATTTTGGTATCATTAAAAAGTTTTAATTTTACAGAAGACAATTCCAAATTCAAATTAGGTAAATTTGAGATTTTCATTTGTTTTTCTTATTGTTAAAATGAGTGATTCTTATGAAGAATTTCGATACATTTTAAAATTTTATTACAAAAAAGGTAAAAATGCAACACAAGCCGCGAAAAAATTTTGTGATGTTTATGGACCTAATGCAGTATCTGTGAGAGTAGCGCAAATTTGGTTTAAGCGTTTTCAATCCGGAAATTTTGATATCAAAGATGCACGTCGCTCTGGTCGCCCTGTTACGGACAAAACTGTTGCCATTTTTGAAAAAGTGGAGCAAGATCGGCATATTAGTAGTTACGATGTAGCTGAAGAACTGGGGATTGACCACAAAACGGTTTTGGCGCATTTGAAAAAAGCTGGGTACACAAAAAAGCTCGATATTTGGGTGCCTCATGAGCTCACTGAAAGAAACCTAATGAACCGTGTACTCATTTGTGATTCTTTATTACGACGTAATGAAACCGAACCATTTTTGAAGAAGCTGATAACTGGTGATGAAAAGTGGATCACGTACGACAAGAACGTGCGAAAAAGATCGTGGTCAAAGGCCGGTCAGGCTTCACAGACTGTGGCGAAACCCGGGTTAACTCGCAACAAGGTGATGCTGTGTGTGTGGTGGGATTGGAAGGGCATTATTCATTATGAGCTGTTACCGCCAGGCAGGACCATCAATTCTGAACTGTACTGCGAACAACTGATGAGATTAAAGCAAGAAGTTGAGAGAAAGCGGCCGGAATTAATCAACAGAAGGGGTGTGGTTTTTCACCATGATAACGCTAGACCTCACACATCTTTAGCCACTCAGAAAAAATTACGGGAGTTTGGCTGGGAGGTGTTAATGCATCCGCCGTATAGTCCTGACCTTGCACCTTCAGATTTCCACCTGTTTCGGTCGCTGCAGAATTCCTTAGGCAGTGTCAGGTTGACATCACAAGAGGACTGCCAAAACCACTTGTCGCAGTTTTTTCATCAGAAGCCCCAAAAATTTTATAGCAATGGGATCATGTACCTACCAACAAGATGGCAAAAAGTTATCGAACAAAATGGCACATATATACTTTAGTCACTTGTAAATAATCTTTATAAAAAAACTTTTGAATTTTTATATAAAATGCGAAGAAACTTTTTCCCCAACCTAATATATAATATTACTAAGACTACCCATATATAATGATGTCTTACCCCGTACCCGGCCTATTATTACGAATCTATTGACACCGCATCTTCGATCATTATTACAACACCAAATTTATTAAAATTAAACCAGTAGTTTAGACGCTATGGTGGAACAAACATACACATTACACATAATACAGACTGCCAAAATCATTACCTTTCCTTTTGGCTTCGCCGTATTTCGGTAACAACTAACAACCATTAAGGAGTAGAATGCCTGGAAGATATGTAACATGATTAAACTGAACATTGGCGTGGCGTCGCATTACTTCGCCATGTTACACGCTAATTGCTACGAAGTCCGGTGGGACCGCTAGGCTTTCTCGGAGTTCTAAGTTCAGATTTCACTTGGCAGTTGGTAGTGTGTTCAAATCGTCAAATGGCTCTTATTACCTACTGGCTACTACGAATTAGTACTCGATTCGGAGAAGTTTACTGATGTTAATATTATATTCAACGTAAATGACATTAAAATTTAAAATATACATCAAAACTGATCAATATCTGTATTTTTTTTTGGAATCGATCAATAAATGACTGAGAAATGGATCATTGAAGTTGAGGGAATTTCTGGTGACCCTGTGACGTCATATAGCCTGACGGATCAACGCACAGCCAAAACCGCTGATCGTAGTGATCTGAAAATTGCAGGGGTTATCTCATTCGGGCTTAGAGACGTCATTATTACGCAAACTAAAAGTGCCTTCTAGATATATTTTATTAATTTTTTCACATGTTAGTTTTATTTTACTCTAATTTTTATAATCTATAAAAAAACATTTTTGGTAAAATTCTTAATTAGGAATTCTAAACTTTTCCGTTATAATTCCGACTGCCGAGTGACAACCACCGCCGTATTACGTAAAAATAGCGATTAGCAATTATTTTTAAACAAAAAATTAAACCGACTTCCAAAGTAAAAATACACAAAAAAGTATGAAATAAAACTTAATCTCTAAATAATTCCTCTTTCAAATTCGGCTAAAATTGTTACTATTTCTCTACTCAATCTTATTAATTTTGAAGTCGGTACCAGCAAATATGAACGTAAGTTCTATAAAATATTGTAGAATATTGTTTGGGCTGGTACCGATTTCAAAATTAAGAAGATTGAGTAGAGAAATAGTAAAAATTTTTGCCGAATTTGAAAGAGGAATTATTTAGAGATTAAGTTTTATTTCATACTTTTTTGTGTATTTTTACTTTGGAAGTCGGTTTAATTTTTTGTTTAAAAATAATAATTTCACCCTTTTTAGTATATTTTCTTAAGTTATTATTAATACGTCTTAAGAACGTCTAAACTAAACGATCGAATGTATAATTGAATACGCGCCAAGCTTCCATAAGGTATTGCTATTAAGATGATGATGATGATTACTGTAAGTTATAAATTGGCATATGCTTGCAGTTCATTAAACGACGCCGAAATTACCAAACGCATATCTTTAAAGACTGACGAGTTCTGTACAGTGCTTTTGGATCCAGGGTATACCTTGGTACAATATCTTATTTTTTGGTAGCATATGCTTGTGTTACTTCAGTAAAAGTCAAAATCACTATATGTGTGGATATAAATTTCGAGGAGTTCCCTCGATTCCTCATGGATCGCATCATCAGGTTCCCACTTTAGTGACTAAAGGATCAATTTTGAACTAAACCCTTTACAACAACAAAAGAATTTTGCAAATAGGTATGGACCTATTTGCAAAAAACGGCAGAGTAATGTTCAAAGATTTCCGTGTTAGTGTAAAATACTATGAGAAATACCTTTTATATCATCATAATCTGATGATGTATGGTGTGATAGTGGTGATGATGATGATGATTACTCTAACTGACAGGGTAGCATATGCTTGCAGTTCTTTAAACAACGCCGAAATCCCCAAACATGTATCTATAAGGAGCCAGGAGTTCTGTTCTGTACCTTTGGATCCAGGGTATACCTTGGAGCAAAATCTTACTTTTTGGTAGCATAAACTTGAACTACTTCAGAAAAAGTCAAAATCACCATATGTGTCCATATAAATTTCGAGGAGTTCCCTCGATTCCTCATGGATCCCATCATCAGGTCACCACTTTGATATCAAAAGGACCAATTTGGGATTACACCCTATACATCACAGAAAAAAATTTGAAAATCGGTCCACAGGCGGCGGAGTAATCGTTGAACATACAAAAAAAAATAAAAATATATACAGCCGAACGTATAACCGCCTCCTTTTTTGGGAAGTCGGTTAAAAATCTTGCAGTCATCGCGCGATAGACGCACAGTCGATTGCTGAACGTAGGGTTGCCATCCGTCCGGGTTTCCCCGGATTTGTCCTAGTTTAAAGGGCGTCCGGGGAGCGTCCGGGCCGGATTTTATTTGCTGTCCAGGTTTTTGTAGGCAGAATTAGGAAGGCTTCATTTTGTTTTGATTTGCACCTATAATATCTTCCTTTCTTTTTGATATCGCCATAGTCGGGTAAAAACTGTTCTATGTCCGGGTTTTGTACTCCAAAATCCGGGGTTTTCACGCGTCTTGTCCGGGTTGTCATATGTAAGAGATGGCAACCCTAGCTGAACGTCAAATAAAATCATATTACCTATGCGATCGATCGATAATCGCTCGCTGTTGTGTTTGAATGCACTTTGCTTCATTTTCGCTTATTATTTCTAATTGACAGTTCAAATTGCTCGCTGATTGCTTTCGCTTTACTGTAAAAGTCTTACGTAATACGAAAAATTAGACAGCAGTGAAGAGATCGAACGATTGATTGCAATTTATAGTTCCTCGATTATTCGGTAGAGGCAGTACTGTCGCTAGATTGCTTCTGCTAGGTTTTTGCTGGTACGTAATACGAATTTGCGAATTTTGCGCAAAAATTGCGCAATTTTTGCTATTGCTTGGCTATTGCAAGATACGTAATAATAATAATATGCTTTATTTCGGACATCTACGGTCCACATGTTAGTTACAGTAATCTTAAAAACTAGTGTTAGTAGGTATACATTTTATTACATTTATTAGCCCGCCGATTTGCCTTACCTTGTCATTTGGTCGGCTCGGTCATCGGTGGTTCCGAAACTACTGGACCGCAGTTTTGTGGCGAAATGTACGCACGAAGTCGCGGGCAACACCTAGCAAATTATAATTTCTATTTAGGTAAGCTTTATTTAGGTAAGCTCGAAATTTGGATAGAAAAACACAGGCTGACATAATCTATGTGATGAAAAGCCTTTAAATAAAGATTTAAAAAAACTGTGTTTGTTGAAAAACCCAAAAAACTAAAAAGTTAGATTAGGTAAGCACATTTTCAATTTCTTTAACAATCACTTCAGACTTCAGAGTAGTTCAGAGACAATATTATAATTACCTAATAGGCAAGCGGACTGATTTTTTTTATTGCATAAATGAATAGTACTCTTAAATATGAGTAACTTCTCAGAAGAAACCGTATATCAAAAGTCAATATTTTCAAAGGTACAGCGATTTGTATACAAAATTTCGCTCCGCTCCAGTACCAAAAAAATTTTTACTTTGCGAAATTGGTAAACAAAACCTACATCATTAGTTTACTCACATCATATACAAAAACATTCATTATGGTAAGTATGAACTTAAACGCACAAATATCGGAGATATTTACAAATATATTCCTGCGGCCATATACTTCATATACTACTTCATACTACTTCATATACAAGTGACGTCATTTTTAGGTCGACTTTAGTATGGAGCGTTTTTAGGAGGCTCGCGAAATTTTTTACACAAATCGCTGTACCTTTGAAAATATTGACTTTTGATATACGGTTTCTTCTGAGAAGTTACTCATATTTAAGAGTACTATTCATTTATGCAATAAAAAAAAATTGTCCGATTGCCTATTTCGCGGAAGGTGCTTTTTTATTTCTTAATGACGAAAAAATATATTGACCTACCCTCCTAACTCACCCCTCGCGTTACCTCTAGGCAGTCTGGCCCTCCGCGTAAATATGTAATGGATAATCAGGGAAAAATTTGCTTATTTGTTATTTAACGTCATCCCTAAAGAATTTTAAGATGCTGAAATTTGTAGGTACTAGGTAGTGTAAAATTTTTGTGTCATAAAAAAATTGTGAGTGATCCAAAGATTTCAACTCAAGATAGGCTATCACGTACATTTAGCAGAAAAAAAATTCATACAAGAAAAAGTTACGCCATCTTGGTTTTCTCCATACCTCAAATGTCAGCCATATTGTTTTCACCATACTTCGAATTTCAAAATGGCCCCAAAAATTTAAAAATTGGGGCCATTTAACTGGAGACACTTTTTGCCTCAACATGCCTCGTCTATAATATACGTCTATGGAGTGATCTGTGAAAAATTGTTAAAAAGACTAGCTGGGTAAAATATTTATAATGTAAGAAATGACTTAATAAAATAAAAGACTTTTTGTTAGTTACGGGCTGATGATGATGATTATTAAAATGTGCAAATGTTGTAACAACACCACGTGCACCATTTGTTTTCTAAGCTTATGATTTACTAGCTTTTCCCCGCGACTTCGTCCGCGTGGAATAGTTACTTTGGGATATCGCTAAAATTTACCCGCGACTTCATTTACGTAGAAGGAGAAGTGCTTCCACCTCACGACTGCTCGTCCGCGCCGCGCGCCGTACTATAGCGCGCATGAATATTTTATTACTGCGATATCTTCTAAAATACTCATTGAAATCAAATGATGTAAACGGCAAATTTCTTCTAGATTAAATGCTTGTAATGAATAACGTATTTACTTGGATAAGGATTAATATAATCTTTATGAAAACACCTTCACAAATAATGCTTACTTTTAGAACAAATTTGGTAAGTATAAAAAGGTTATAGTGAGCCAACCTTAAAAGATAGACATATACTGTCGCGGACTTTTTTTTAGATCTTTTAAAGGGGAACAATTCTGCCATACATCATTTTAGCGAAACTTTAACCGTTTCCGCAGCGTACGTAGCGAAAGCTCTCAAAAGGAAAAAAAGACCCCCGATTTTGTAACATTCTTGATTGGTGCTCCGCTCGTATTGAGTTTAGCATGATGCTATATAGCCTAAAGCCTTCCTCGATAAGTGGACTATCCAACACAAAAATAATTTTTCAATTCGTACCAGTAGTTCCTGAGATTAACGCGTTCAAACAAACAAACAAACAAACAAACAAACAAACTCTTCAGCTTTATAATATTAGTATAGATTTAACAAACATTCGCATACCGAACTTCTGCGTAATTCTTTATCGGTGGTATTACTGTACTTTTTCAATACCTTCCCAGACAATACCACACAATGGGGGACATGCTTTTCTATGCGCGTACGCTCCACAAAACTACTCACTACTATTTTGCATAACGTTAAAATTCACAAAAGTAAATGCCAAGCGAATGTCAACCTTATTGCATATACATAAGGTTGTAGCTTCAAGTCGCGGGGTGTAAAGTTAAGTTGGTATCCACGCGCGTTTCGGTGCGGTGCACACGCTGTCGGCAGTCACGGGCCCAGCGACTGTGGTTCCGGTAGGGTCGATCACAGGGATGTGTACTCGCGCCTTTACACGGCTATTCGAACTTCGACTCTCGTGTGCCGCGCGCGCGTAAAAATAATTGACAGATTATTTTTTTATTGCGCGAAAACAGTGACAAAGATTCTCGTGAAGTGACACTAATTATGCATATTTTAATTCGCGTTTTAGACGTGATTAAGTAGAAGTAACTTAATTAGGTATTTTAAAAGTGATTCAAAGTGAAAAAACTTATTTGGATTTGAAAATGTGTTCGAAAATCTGTGTTTGGAATTTTTTGATCCTTGTGATTGCTGCTGTTGGTAAGTGTATTATTATTTAATATTTAACTAAATAATGAAAAAACGTTTTCTTTTAAATATACCACTAATTATAATACATAAATAACCAATAATTTTAAACTTAGAAAATGTAGAGTTTCTGATATTTTTTTTTGTTTCTGAATAAGAAAGAAGTTTCAGCAAAAATTCAAACAATTTATAAGTTTTAACTTTAATTGTAACTTGATATCCAGCCAGTTGAATTCATTTATTAAGTGGACCCTTATAAATACCCTCTTAAATAGAGCAGTATCAAATGTCTCCACGCTCTATCAATTTTATTGAAGGAAATTCTAAACTTTACAATGTGCTCTTTGTAATTTAATCTAGTGTTATCCAAGTAGGTACGGAAGGTTTTATAACAATTGCAATGTTATTTTTTTTACATTTTCGGTAATAAAGAAATTTATTTAGGTTACTAGAGCTTATAAAATAATATTTTTTACGTACCTAACCGCTTTTATTGATTAAGAAAAAAAAAGTATTCGAACTTCAAAAACAATAAGCCAACGCGGGAAGGCTAGCGGATAGTAAATTCAAAAATTACTCTAGCACAATCCATAATATTATCACAGCCTATAGAACTATTACCTACAGTCGTCCAACGGACACGTCTAGACAGAGCAATCGTGCGGGGCGTGCGGGGTGAGAGAGGGCCGGTAGCGAGCCCAAGCTGCCATACACTCGCTTGGGACACGTCAGCCGGGGTTGACGCTTTTTAATTTGATTGTTTTAAGTGGTTTGCGACAGTGTTTCGTTTGAGTTGTATGTAGGTACTTATTTACAATGGTCAATTATATGAACAGCTAAAGAAGATTAATTTTAATACAAAACCATGCGCCTGTTTCCCGTCAGAATTTTTAATAAAATTGTATCTACGTATGAGAATTTACTAACTACATCGTCAAATTCAACAATCGCAATCTAAAAACTAGTAAATCCAAATGTCGAAAATACCTTTCAGTTTCGCATTTGTAGCTTTTGCAGGGTTCGTAAATATCCGATATTTATAACAAATATCAAAATATCAGATATCTTTGATATATATCCGATATTTTTGATTTTTTGATATTTTCAAAATTACATACAAATCTCATAGGTACTCTGATATGTTTTTTCGTAATAGTTGAATCGAAATAATTTGTATGTCTGATAATTTGAAGATAGGGAAGTAAAATTAAACTCATTTATTTATTATTGATATTAAAAGTTTTCAAATCAATTAAAAATCAACGATAGATACTTTTGAGTATCAATTTAAATAAACCATAAAACCATAAAATGACTTTTGTTTATAACCAGAAGAAAAAAAGTGTATTAATTTTATCAGTCGATAACTATAACAAACAAGGAATTTTCTTCCGAAAAAAAGGGGGTCACGTGGGTGTCATATGCCGTCACAAGCCGCGTCGACGGCTATGATTAGTTAATGTCGTGTCAAATAGCAAGTTTTTGATGACCTAGGCTTGTGAAACTCTCGGAAAATAAGACCTGTGTTGATGTAAGATTTTTTACATTTAAAACATTCTTTTACATTTTTAAATATAAATATCAATTTTGATATAATATATCAAGCATAAATATCAATTGATATATATCATGATATATATACGATATATATCAATTGATATATATCATGCTAACCCTGAGCTTTTGTATAGGTACGCATTTGTATTTTTTATAATAAAACCCTTCATTAATACTTCTATATATATATATATATATATATATATATATATATATATATATATATATATATATATATATATATATATATATATATATTTTGTTTTATTCCTAGTACTCTACATACACATACTACGAATACCTACACAAAATGTAGAACAGATTATAATAAAACACATTATTGTGACAACCCTGCAGCAATGACGAATACCTACACAAAAGCGGCATTTCGCGCGACTTCAAACGCGTTGGACCACTGTATCTCTTTATTACACTGTGATATTATACTGTACCGTGGCGACCGACGGGTCGCTCGTCACTAGGGTATGGAACCGGGAAATCCCGGTCCCGAAATTCCCGGGAATTCCCGAAATTTTGAATCGCTCTAAGAACCGGGAATCAAAAATTGAGAACCGGGAATTTCGGTACTTTCGGTACCGAACAGATTGTATTAAAATTTTCAAGTATTTAAATAAACTATCATCGGTAATTGTAAATATTAGATAAAAAGCATAAGCAGTGTGGGAGGAGGGAGGTGCGTTACGCATGCTTATGCGTGCACTCACACATTTGCTTGCAGGTTGTGGGTATTATTTAGCGGAAAAACTGCTATAAACATAATATTAATTAATTTAAAGATAAAAATTAGTTTTTAATCATTTCTAAAAGTGAATTAAAGACAAAAATTAAAAATATTACACGGTAGAAGGATAGAATTAGTAGTTCATATTAGATTCTGTACATAAAAGCTAATTGTGAGGGGTGCGAGAAAATATGTTTTTATAATTATAAGATAATGTGTATATATCTTTAGATCAAGGTAAACTATATCACTCTTTTAGCTCAGAAGTTCAATTATTAGTGTATTGGGCGCTGTTCAATGGGCAATAGCCGATGTCATATCCTACTGTTCCAATAATAGTTGATTTTGTTGCCTTTTCTCGTTCACTAACCAACTTTTTTAATGTCCTTGCTGTGAATGAGTTTTTTTTCGCACATTTATTGACATAAAAATATTCTTATCCTTACTAGGTGTAATGTTTTAAATGCGAAATCTTGTAAACCAAAACTAGGCACTGCACTGTGCATACTAATTCACGCAAATCGTCAGATTAATATATTCTTCATATCAGAGACTTGTTGGCGCATGAACAACACTAATTATAATCTAACGCGTTCAGTATGTCTACGTCATGGTCTTTTTTACAACTTTGCAAGACGACGACTGCTCAAAGCTGACACACTATTCCTATAGTGTGTCAGCTTTTGTGAGTGTGTGTTTGGTTATTTACTCTTTTTATTATCTATTCTACCACTTTTAATTTAATTTGAATGTGTACTATAAAATGTTATTCTTATATTTTGAATTACTTTTGAGACAGTAATTACACTTGAATTTCATGCTGTAACACCAGTCCCGAAATTCCCGAATTTCCCGGGAAATCCCGGTTCCAAAATTGCCCAGTCCCGAAATTCCCGGTTCTCAAAATCAGACCGGTTCTTCCATTCCCTACTCGTCACGCCGCCGGCAGACGGCTTGACCGACCACAGATGTTTAAAAACATCTAAAATAAGGCACTGAGCTACCTAATAAAATGTAGTATAAATGTTAAACTAAACAAAAATATAACTCTTCACTGGTATTTTATAAGCCGCGCTTTACTGAGTAATCAACAAAGAGTTGAGTAATTTTTCAACCTTGGCAAGTCACAAATTTAAACACAAAAACTGTTTTAATGAGTCTCTACTAAGAGTTAAATATACTTTTACTTGTTATAATTTAGTTCAAGTTGCACGGAAGAAGTTTTCTTTGAACATTCAGTGTAATAAGTCTTTCGCACTTAGATTGTGGAGGTTGTTTTATAGTTGTTAAAATGATTTTTGCGTCGACATTAATTGTAGCCTAACTACTATTATAAATGTGAAAGTATAATACAATTTTTAGATTTTAGCCACTTTTCTGATTCTATATTTAAAAAGTACCTACCTATGTAAAGTGACTTTTATAAAAAGTAGTGTAGGTATGTGCGAATCTGATTCTTCTTATAGAACTCTATCGCTATATTTCTTTTCTTAAATCTAAAGTAAGTTAATTTAGAAAACATTGGAGAAAGGATGGTTCTAAGCTATAGCTTACTCATCAACATCACTTCGCTTACAACCTAATTTCTATGACAAAACGGGAAAAAGTCACGTTTGTTGTATGGTAGCCCACGTCAAATATATTATTCTGTTTTGAGTATTTATTGTTATAGCGATAACAGAAATACATCACCTGTGAAAATTTCAACTATCTCACTACCACTTACGTAGTAAATATTTAGTAATCTGTGCTATCACGGTTCATATAATACAGCCTGGTGACAGACGGACAGACGGACGGTCAGCGAAGTCTCAGTAATAGGGTCCATTTGCGTACGAAACCCTAATAGATCTTATAATATAAGACATACATATTATGTAATATACATTAATGTTTTAAAACGACTTTACGTAGTACCTAGAAGAATATAAACTTGTAGTTTTTTTCCACGGCTCCACCCGCGAAAATATCGCACGGGAACTCTGTACTTTTTCGGGATTAAACGTAGCCAATGGTTTAATCCAGAGCCTAAACTGCTACCATACCTTTCATCGAAATCCGTTGTAAATTTTGCGAGAAAGAGTTACAAACATCCATCCATCCATTATCACAAAATTCACATTTATAATAGTAGTAGTAGAATTAAGTAACCTATGTGCAAATCTAGGAACTTTTAGACTCTACCAAGTTTCATTTTCGATACTTAGTTCTTAACCAATTCAAATATAGGCTAACTAGGAAAATTGCGTTGTTTTAGAGCGTGTCTAATAATAAGATAGGCTCTAAATGTTTCACAAACAATAGACAAATAAAAACTTGAATAAGTGGGCGTTGCTTTCGACCTGTTACCTCGAAATTAATCGTGCAAATCTAACGGCCGAAGACCCAAACATTACTTAAATTTAAGACGCTCCCAAGCTGAATTTATTTTATTGGATATCTATCCATTATTTCCATATAATATTTTCGATATAACGTATCTACGTTATATCGAAAATGGTTATTCAATTTTTTTATTATATTAATACTAGCTTTAGCCTGCGGTTCCGCTCGCGTAAATCGCGTACCTTAGTGTCGGTGTTGCTAAATGTGTCATTGTTAAGATAATTTAAATTTTTAAAATGCTAAGATAGAACGAGCGCGATATCTGCCGACAAACTGCGTTTAATATGTAATGTAAAAATTATTGGCCAATAAAGTATTTTTAATAATATTATTATTATTTTATTACTCACTATCCCGAAAAAGTGCATACTGTTCCCGTGGGGTATTAAATTAACGCGAGTGGAGCTGCGGGTAAAATCTAGTTAGTAATGTTTTTCGAAAGTTTCTTATTCCCCTTACAGTTTTTCAGCCACGATAATTGTATTGGGTCCTGTCTCCATTATTTTGACAAGTTATTAATAACACTTTAGGCGTCTTTTCGTCCTTTTTTGCCGGTTTCGTGTTGTCGACGTCCGGTTTTTAACCACATGTGGTTGACGGATCCTTTTTTATCCTCGTCTCTATTTTTTAAGAACCTCAGGATGATGTTTTGTCGCTTTTAAACGACAGTTTGGGGACGATAGTATTCATTAATATTACGATACGTTGTAATGTTTACTGTTTAAGATGTTTATTAATCATCTATATGTTATGTTACTATTAGTAATAAGTATTACTTTTCCATTTTGTCGTCTACTTTGATTAATTATTACATAGATAGACAAGGATATAATCCTTATAAAACTGTCAATATTTCTGTGCCGCGACACACATTGACATTATTGTTACATTTCACTCACACAGCAAAAATTTGTGTAAAGGATGGCATTCTTAATTCAATAGCAAAGAAAAAGACGACTAGTGTTTTTCAATACACGGCATGCGTAATATGAGGTAATATGTGCTTAATCGTCGATCAGCTCGTCGCATACTAACCAAAATTGGCCCGACTCGGGCCGATTCAAGTCTTTATTTTAACGCGCTTTTACCATATCTACCTCATTTTAATATTTAAATACATCTATGGTCATATATTATATATCAAATATACGACATATAGAAAAGTAGTTATATTCTATCGCTTCAAAGTATACGGCTCCGGGAGATTTTGCTTTTGCGCGTACGAAGTTGCAGCCACCTTCTATATATTCTAAAAAAAGGCTAATTTATGAAAGGTTTTAATCAATTAGGTTTTACTTATTACGATCTAGCATGAGCTCAAATGTTAGCCATAGCTTATTCAAATGAGCTTGAAAACTAGCGAGCAGTAGTAAATTTCATTTCATAAGCTAAACGATGCGCTTTGAATATGATTATATCAAGCTATGATCCGTTTCATACAGATTTACAGTCTATTAGCTTTTGCCCGCGGTTCCGCCCGCGTAAAAACAGTATCCCGCGGGAACACTGTACTTTTTCGCAATTAAAAACAGGCTTATGTATTAATTCAGAGCTTAATCTAGTACCATACTAAATTATATCAAAATCAGTTCAGTAGTTTTTGCGTGAAAAAGTAACAAACATCTATCCATTCATCAGCCATCATGTGACGTCATTCTTTCAGTGCTCTTGCAATGAAACATGTATCTTACTGTGTAGTGAATTAAGTTAAGTCATGTTGTCTCGACGCTGCATTATTGAGCTATATTGAGCTGCATTTTGAATAGCTATTTTTAAGATAGCTATTCAAAATTGAACTTTATTCATTACGCAAAAAGATACACGTTTCATATGACATCATACATGCATATGCGCTGTGCAGCGCGGTGTAACATGACATTCGAACTCTTACGATGAAACTTGTAGCTTGTTGTGTAATTAATAAAGTTCAATTTTGAATAGCTATCTTAAAAATAGCTATTCAAAATTCGACTTATTCACTTCGCAAAAGATACACATTTCATATGACATCAGTCATACACTCCATATGCGTTGTGCAGCGCGGTGCAACTGACATTCGAACTCTTACAATGAAACTTGTAGCTTGTTGTGTAATTAATAAAGTTCAATTTTGAATAGCTATCTTAAAAATAGCTATTCAAAATTCGACTTATTCACTTCGCAAAAGATACACATTTCATATGACATCAGTCATACACTCCATATGCGTTGTGCAGCGCGGTGCAACTGACATTCGAACTCTTACAATGAAACTTGTAGCTTGTTGTGTAATTAATAAAGTTCAATTTTGAATAGCTATCTTAAAAATGCAGCTCGTATCGTTTCGTCTCGGTGTGATTTCACCCTACGAGCTGATATTTGACAGCCCTAGGTTGCAGCTCTATTCCGCGTGTCGTTCCGTTTCGGTGTGGTTTTATCCTAAGAGCTGACAACCCTAGGTCCTATACTGGATTCTCTATATTGAGGGACGCGACGTGCCGTAGTTCCGCGATATATTTGACATTCCGCCGCCATTTCCAGTTATTTTTGCCGCTAATATGGCCGCTGCACGGAATACTAATTTTTTCATTATTTTCTCTTTATTTCGTATTCATTTATATATTACAGATGAGTTTATTTGTAGTCAATAGTTTGCGGAACATATTTATTACTAGCGTTGGCCCATTTCCATAGAAAAGCTGATTGATTTTAGACTTTAATATTTTACTCACGAGATTGCCCTTTCGTTGACATTAAATCTGATTTTAATGTAAACGTATTAACAACCAAATATTCATTGTCGACTTTGGATCAATATTTGCCCAACTCCTTTAATTTAACTCATCTATCTTCTATATATTTATTTAAACGGCAAAGCTGATTGACTGATGTATCAACGCACAGGCTAAACCCCTAAAGCTAGAAATTTGAAATTTTTGCTCACGTATTCCTCATAATATTATGACGTAGGCATCCACTAAGGAAGGGATTTTAAAAAATTCAGTCCCCTAGGGGATAAATAGGGGATGGAAGTTAAAAAAAACC
>CAJQFG010000014.1:0-12500 GCA_905404095.1 Glaucopsyche alexis
AGTGTTTGCTTCGCGCTCGACTTGGCGGGGGCATTGCCGTGCCCCCAGATCGACGTTCTGGTCTTATCCAGAGGTTCTCAAATAGGGACCTGAAAATGCGGCGAAATGGTTCCACTAAAGAATGGTACGGCAGTGTTTGCTTCGCGCTCGACTTGGCGGGGGCACTGCCGTGCCCCCAGATCGACGTTCTGGTCTTATCCAGAGGTTCTCAAATAGGGGCGTGAAAATGCGGCGAAATGGTTCCAGTAAAGAATGGTACGGCAGTGTTTGCTTCGCGCTCGACTTGGCGGGGGCACTACCGTGCCCCCAGATCGACGTTCTGGTCTTATCTAGAGGTTCTCAAATAGGGGCCTGAAAATGCGGCGAAATGGTTCTAGTAAAGAATGGTACGGCAGTGTTTGCTTCGCACTCGACTTGGCGGGGGCACTGCCGTGCCCCCAGATCGACGTTCTGGTCTTATCTAGAGGTTCTCAAATAGGGGCCTGAAAATGCGGCGAAATGGTTCCAGTAAAGAATGGTACGGCAGTGTTTGCTTCGCGCTCGACTTGGCAGGGGCACTGCCGTGCCCCCAGATCGATTATCCTAGTTTTTATAGTTTTCCCTTTATGTGGCCATTAAACCCCAACTCTGTACCAAATTTCAGCTCTCTAAGTTTATGGGAAGTACTAGTTCTATTTTGATGATCATGAGTGAGTGAGTGAGTGAGTGAGTGTCGAAAATGCGAAACTTTGCTTTCGCTTAACTTCGGAACTAAATGACCTACAGACTTGAAATTTTGGATTTTAAGTACGTGATTATAGCTTATTGGATGACGAAAATTTCTGCGTTCTGGTCTTATCCAGAGGTTCTCAAATAGGGGCCTGAAAATGCGGCGAAATGGTTCCAGTAAAGGATGGTACGGCAGTGTTTGCTTCGCGCTCGACTTGGCGGGAGCACTGCCGTGCCCCCAGATTTGTTGTAACTACCTATGTTTGTTAAGCGAGATAATAGCCCATACTGGTATTGGTAATTGGACGCTAGTGTCTCATTTTAGGTTGTTGTTGATTGTACAACACATGTATTGGAGCACTGGTGTTATGGAGCCCCTTTTGTACCCTCGTGTACCCTTTCAACGGCCAAGTCACACAACATTAACTATAGTAATAAAAAAATCGCAGTAAGGAACCTTAGACTTGGCACGACTTTGTCTAGATTTCATTACTTTTTAGAGATAAACAAGCAGCTCCATCGAGACTTGGCTAGTTTTTTTTACAGAATGTTTTTGGTGGGATTTCACTTCTTTTTGTAGAAACGTGGGCATATTGATTCATTTTACTAGATTTTAGTGTAATTTGTTTATTTAAGTAATTTGTGTAATGTTCGAGTAGAATATAGTTAATTGTTCGACTATTTCTTCTTGTAAACTTGTAAGTTTAAACTAATGGAAGTATACTAATAGTTTGGTTAGGCTCTTGTGTTTTCTAATCAGGGTCACCAGGTACTCCAGGTCTTCGATTATCCTAGTTTTTATAGTTTTTCCTTCATGTAGCCATTAAACCCTAACTCTGTACCAAATTTCAGCTCTCTGAGTTTATGGGAAGTACTAGTTCTATTCTGATGATCATGAGTAAGTGACTGAGTGAGTGAGTGTCATAAATGCGAAACTTTGCTTTCGCTTAACTTCGGAACTAAATGACCTACAGACTTAAAATTTTGGATTTTAAGTATGTGATTATAGCTTACTGGATGACGAAAATTTCTGCGTTCTGGTCTTATCCAGAGGTTCTCAAATAGGGGCCTGAAAATGCGGCGAAATGGTTCCAGTAAGGAATGGTACGGCAGTGTTTGCTTCGCGCTCGACTTGGTGGGGGCACTGCCGTGCCCCCAGATCGATGTTCTGGTCTTATCCAGAGGTTCTCAAATAGGGGCCTGAAAATGCGGCGAAATGGTTCCAGTAAAGAATGGTACGGCAGCGTTTGCTTCGCGCTCGACTTGGCGGGGGCATTTCCGTGCCCCCAGATCGATTATCCTAGTTTTTATAGTTTTCCCTTTATGTGGCCATTAAACCCTAGCTCTGTACCAAATTTTAGCTCTCTAAGTTTATGGGAAGTACTAGTTCTATTTTGATGATCATGAGTGAGTGAGTGAGTGTCGTAAATGCGAAACTTTGCTTTCGCTTAACTTTGGAACTAAATGACCTACAGACTTGAAATTTTGGATTTTAAGTACGTGATTATAGCTTACTGGATGACGAAAATTTCTGTGTTCTGGTCTTATCCAGAGGTTCTCAAATAGGGGCCTGAAAATCCGGCGAAATGGTTCCAGTAAAGGATGGTACGGCAGTGTTTGCTTCGCGCTCGACTTGGCGGGCCACTGCCGTGCCCCCAGATTTAGCATTAAGATACACAGAGAGAAAGTCAAAACCTAACACATCCATAATTTCACATACATGCAATTTAAGGAGTAAGACTTAGCATAAATACACAGAGAGAAAGTCATAACCAAACAGGTTATCTGTTTATGTAAACTTACATAACTTGTGAGCTCTGTGCTCGATTTACACACAAAGGGACTACGCATGTACCAAAAATATAGCGAGTCTGTATTAGTACTGAACTTAAAGAAAAGTTACGTAGTAAGTAGTAAGTATTTAGTAATCTGTGACAAAAGTTTACAATGTAACAAATATTCTAGATATATTCTAGCTTTTGCCAAGTTGTTAGTAGTAGCATGGACCAATAAAACAATTCCTCCATGGTGGTAGGTACCTACGCGCTACGGTGAGTCTCAAGTAGGGTTATCTGTAATCTGACTGGATAAATCCGGTCTAGATCGGATTTAACGATATAGACCGGACTCCGCCCGGATTTAATTAGAGACCGGATTTTTAATCATGTCAATAAATAGTCAATGATAACCATTGCTAACTATCTACTGAAAACGCTTGAAAAGTATAATTTTAAGAAAAGTGCGTGTCTTTCACTGGCGACAACGCTATCTAATGTAAATTTTGGAGGTGCAGCTAGAACTGTGGGTAACAATGTGACCACACATTTGAATAACAAGTTTGATCAAGAAATTGTTGTTGTCGGTTGTCCAGCTCATATTTTACCGGACCGGATTTTTTAACTGAAATCAGGATTTTTTAACACTTGCAACCGGCTTTTCGATTTCAACCCCTGGTAACTAGGGCTGCCACCTTTCAAAAACAATAGACCCGGAGGTTTTAGAAATATAGATTTATTTACTAAAATAAAACATTTTTTTTTAGTTTTAAGCATTCAGGTGAATTACTATTGGTAATGTTTTTTTAAATATAAGTTACCTACCTAGCTAGTGCTAGGCTGACTTGAACCAGCTTGACACTTAAAACTATATTTTTTGTTCTGCAAAGATTATTTCAGCATTTCTTCTTGCTCAAGTTTCTTCAAAAAGTTCAAAAATTCTTGACAATTAATATTGTAATTAATCTTTACAATAATTTGCTCGGCCTTTACCGCGCGGTGACCCGGAGATATCGATGTTAAACCCGTAGCCCGGACATGCACCATGCAAACCCGTAGACTCCGGGTCAAACCCGGAGAGGTGGCAGCCCTACTGGTAACCCTAGTCACAAAGGCAAGTCTATAATGTCTCTCTAGTGACTAGTCTCCTCGCTAACGATATTTGGCTTTTGGGTAATATCAAACAGAAATAGGTATATTATTTTGCTCACCTGACAGATCCTCACTCTCCTTTTCATCATCAGCATGTGCACATGCGCACGGTATATCACCACCATTATCATCACCACCACTCTTATCACCATCACCGACAACTCCATCATCATTACTGGCCCACTCGTCCAGAGGATTGTTCAACGTGAGAGCTTCGGCTCTCTCTTTCTTCTTGAGCTCATCTATTCTTTTCTCGATGATTTTCAGTTGCTCTATAAATATAAAATGGGTAAGTCTAGGACTATATGATCCGGAATCCGGTGGGCCTTGGAAATGCTGAAAATGGAACTGAGCGCTAAAAATGTAACTGAGCGCTGAAAATGGAAGTGAGCGCTGAAAACGGAACTGAGCGCTGAAAATGGAACTGAGCGCTGAAAATGGAACTGCGCTAATTTTGTAACCAAAATGATTTTTTGTCCACCGAATTCGCATATTAAATAGCTGTTGACATAAAAATATTTATGTGAACAAAACGCAAAAAAATCGTTTAAAAAGTAGTAAGTGTGGATTAATTTAGAACAATCTGTTATGTTTTCGAATATATTAACGATTCTTATAATAATATCTATGCACGCTTCATACCACGTCAATCTGGTCCCGTGCTAAGTATCCGAAAAACTTGTGTTACAGATACTTACCAGACAATGGAAATATATTTAATACTTTAATACTATACATATATTTAAGATTTCCATTATAATAATTAATATTATACACATATCTAAATATATAAAAAGCAAACCTGACTGACTCATCTATCAACGCACAGCCGAAACTACTGCTGAAATTTGGCATACCTATAGATAGTTATAATGTCGTAGGCATCCGATAAGAAAGGATTTTTGAAAATTCACCCATTAAGTAGGTGAAAAAGGGGTTCAAAGTTTGTATGGAAACCGAACTCCACGCGGACGAAGTCGCGGGTAAAAGCTAGTTTAATACACATCCATAATACAGAAACCTTTAAGGTCTTCAAAAGGTCAGATAAGCTGATAAGAATGGAGTTATAGGAGTCCCACGACTCCCACGCCACTGGTTCTCATAAGTATGACAATTTGGAGTGCTCTTACCTGGCGTGCAAGTTTCGTACTGCTCATATGTCATCTCGAAGTGCGTGTCGGGACTGGCCCTCATATACGGAGGGAGAGACTCCAGGAAGTCGTCTCTCTTCCTCTGACAATCTACCTCTGGACAGATCTGGAAAACATTAAGGCTGAGACTTAAGATATGTACCTGAATCCGTCGGGCCCGGATGCTTACCATCAGGTCGATCAAGTGCTTGTAACTGTTGTTTAAAAAAAACTCTGTAAACATAAGCTTAGGCTGTGACTATATAAGTTGGATCTAAATATATTTGTCAAATAAACAGGGAAATGGCATACATATACAAAGATTATTATTCCGACTTCCAAAGTAAAAATACACAAAAAAGTATGAAATAAAACTTTCTCAAAATAATTCCCCTTTCAAATTCGGCAAAAATTTTAATATTTCTCTACTCAATCTTCTTAATTTTGAAATCGGTACCAGCCTAAATAATATCCCACAATATTTTATAGAACTCACGTTCATATTTGCTGGTGCCTGGTACCGACTTGAAAATTAAGAAGATTGAGTAGAGAAATAGTAAAATTTTAGCCGAATTTGAAAGGGGAATTATTTAGAGAAAGTTTTATTTCATACTTTTTTGTGTATTTTTACTTTGGAAGTTGGTTTAATTTTTTGTTTAAAAATAATAATTTTACCCTTTTTAGTGATATTTGTTAATTTATAATACATCTTAAGAACGTTTAAAATAAACGATCGAATACATAATTGAAGACGCGCCAAGCTTCCATTAGGTATCTATACTAATATTATAAAGCTGAAGAGTTTGTTTGTTTGTTTGTTTGTTTGAACGCGCTAATCTCAGGAACTACTGGTACGAATTGAAAAATTCTTTTTGTGTTGGATAGTCCACTTATCGAGGAAGGCTTTAGGCTATATAGCATCATGCTAAACTCAATACGAGCGGAAGTACCAATCAAGAATGTTACAAAATCGGGGGTCTTTTTTTCCTTTTGAGAGCTTTCGCTACGTACGCTGCGGAAACGGTTAAAGTTTCGCTAAAATGATGTATGGCAGAATTGTTCCCCTTTAAAAGTTCTAAAAAAAAGTCCGCGACAGTATATGTCTATCTTTTAAGCTTGGCCCACTATAACCTTTTTATACTTACCAAATTTGTTCTAAAAGTAAGCATTATTTGTGAAGGTGTTTTCATAAAGATTATATTAATCCTTATCCAAGTAAATACGTTATTCATTACAAGCATTTAATCTAGAAGAAATTTGCCGTTTACATCATTTGATTTCAATGAGTATTTTAGAAGATATCGCAGTAATAAAATAATCATGCGCGCTATAGTAAGGCGCGCGGAGCGGGCGGGCAGTCGTGAGGTGGAAGCGCTTCTTCTACGTAAATGAAGTCGCGGGTAAATTTTAGCGATATCCCAAAGTAACTATTCCACGCGGACGAAGTCGCGGGGAAAAGCTAGTTGTTAATAAGATGATGACGATGATGATTACTGTAAGCATATGCTTGCAGTTCTTTATAAGTTTATACAATGCCGAAATTTCCAAACGCGTATCTTAAAAGACTGAGGAGCTCTGTTCATCGCTTTTGGATTCAGGGTATACCTTGGTACAAAATCCTATTTTCTGGCAGCATATGCTTGTGTTACTTCAGAAAAAGTCAAAACCATTATAAGTGTCCATATAAATTTCGAGGAGTTCCATCGATTTCTCATGGATCCCATCATCAGGTTTCCACTTTAGTTACTAAAGGACCAAATTCGGAGTATATCCCTTACAATGACACAAGAATTTTGAAAATATGTCCACAAATAGGGTTGCCATATCTTACATATGACTCCCCGGACAAGACGCGTGAAAACCCCGGATTTTGGAGTACGAAACCCGGACATAGAACAATTTTTACCCGACTACGGCAATGTCAAAAAGAAAGGAAGATTTATTATTGCTGCAAATCAAAAAAAGAAAACTTAGGCCTTCCTAATTTTGCTTACAAAAACCCGGATAGCAAATAAAATCCGGCCCGGATGCTCCCCGGACGCCGTTTAAACTAGGACAAATCCGGGGAAACCCGGACGGATGGCAACCCTATCCACAAACAGCATAGTAATGTTCAAAGATAACCGTGTCGGTGTAAAATACTATAAGAAGTACTTGTTATACCATAATAATGTGATGATGAATGGTGTAATGATGGTGGTGATGATGATGAATTTTCTAATTGACATAGTGGCATATATTTGCAGTTCTTTATACAACGCCGAAATCCCCAAACATGTATCTATAAGGAGTCAGGAGTTCTGTTCAGTACTTTTGGACCCAGGGTATACCTTGAAGCAAAATCTTACTTTTTGGTAGAATATGCTTGAACTACTTCAGAAAAAGTTGAAATCACCTTATGTGTCCATATAAATTTCGAGGAGTTCCCTCGATTCCTCATCATCAGGTCACCACTTTGATATTAAAAGGACCAATTTGGGATTACACTCTATACATCACAGAAAAAAATTGAAAATAGGTCCACAGGCAGCGGAGTAATCGTTGAACATACAAAAAAAATACAGCCGAACGTATAACCGCCTCCTTTTTGGGAAGTCGGTTAAAAAGAGAAAGAGACGAGAAATTTTATTAAATCTTTTATCCAATAATGTTTCCCTTTCCCTTTAATTTGTATCTGTTTCTCATTTCCTTGTTCTTTCATGAATAGTATTTAAAGAGTATGTCCGTCTTCTTGGATGACATTATCTACAGTTGACGGCAGATCTGCTCTATCACTTTTGAACCTTATTGCCAAGTAATATAGTTGAATTCGAAAAGTTGTACACCGGATGTAGGGTTACCAGGGGTTGAAATCGAAAAGCCGGTTGCAAGTGTTAAAAAATCCTGATTTCTGTTAAAAAGTCCGGTCTTTGTAACAGTGCCGGATTTAGCAGCATTGACAGCGGCGAGAATACACCCCCCTCCCTTAAATTTTTGTAAAGTATTTTTTGTAATTGGAAGTTGTTTGAGTAGGTATGTACTTAATTTAGAGAATTAACCAGTATGTAGCGAGGGATAGTCGATAGATCTTTTTTTTTGTAGAAATTTCACTATTGACAAAATAAAAAATCCGGTCTCGAATGTAATTCGGGCGAAGTCCGTCCTTCAAATCCGGTCTAGATCGGATTTATCCGGTCAGATCGTAACCCTAACCGGATGTGTCTTCGACTGCATATTGGACAAAGATACCACCACAATATAGCATCCCACAAAAACATTACCTAAATGAAATAAGCCAAGTATTTCTTAGGTAAAAAGTTATGAGATATAGTAGAGGCCAAGTGAGACTCAAGATAGTCCATTAGATTTGTTACTCATATTAGGCTGGGACTATATGCAACGGAATCCGGTAGGCCGTAGAGAATTCTGATCATTGGAAATAGAAATCTATGCTAATGCAATAGAGTTGAAAATCGACTACATGAGAGTCGAGTTAAACGTCAATGTCATTTATGACAGCTCGACACCTGACACTTCAATTTTCAACTCTATTCTATTAGCGCAGAGTTCTATTTTCAATGCTCAGAATTCTCTACGGCCTACCGGATTCCGTTGCATATAGTCCCAGCCTTAAACTTTTAACCGTAGGTATGTGGAAAAAATTATTTTCATTTCATCTATTATTATATTACTATACCTATTTATTTTATTATAGAGGAAAAGTTTGTTTGCATTGAATAGGCTCCGAAACTACTGGACCGATTTTGATGAAATTTGGCACAGATATAGAGTAGACCATGGGGAAGGACATAGGCTTCACTTTTTATTGCGGCAAAATGTACGGTTTCCTTTTTCACGCACGAAGTCGCGGGCAACATTTAGAAATTTAATATAAGTAATGACTTCGCAATGAGTACTTAATGAGATGAATGACCGGTAGTGGTAATCATATTTTTAATGTCAATAATATGGCTGTCTGGAAATTGTACCGGTGTATAACAACACCTGTTGTGTAGGATGTTACTAAGCTGCCACAGTAAGTTCCACCATCGGGGATGCGACTGCTTATCTGCCCTATTCCATATAGAATATGGTGCTTATTACCTTTTCAGTGCTAATTTTCCGATCGACATCCGGTACGTGAGTCGGTATCACCAGCATGCTATCCGCTGCTGCACTTCTGTTAATTACAAGAAATTATGTTTTCAAAAACTTTAAAAAACCTAAGAATTTCTTATACGAATTATCTTCACAAGTTTACCTACTTATTATAAATACTCTAAAAATAATAACTTCCCGGACTGATTTTCGTTAACGGTGGCCAGTTTCATTGAAACCAGGCCAGCTACGCAGGAGTTATTTTTATAGTGCCCAAGTATGTGCGCAGTATCATCACTCTTGTCAGACGATCAAGTTTTGTTGTTCCATCGCGGGAATCGAACCCACGACCTCCGAGTCGAGAGCTCTTACCCACTGGACCACGGAGACTGACCACTCTAAAATAATAATAGTTCTGTGCTTATAGAAATACTGTAGCGGAAGTTGGTTCTTCTTTGGGGGTTCAGAATTCTAGACAAACAATATTTGAATATTAAACTAGGAATATTGTAAATGGAGCGCTCCTATCACGTATCCGCTAAAAAAATCTTCGACTTTGGAGTCTCGGCCCGAGATTTTGATTCTGCAGTGCTCTATGTATGCCATCAGGGGAGCAATTCTCGTAAATGTTGTTGGTTAAATCCCGCTTGGATTTACAGGCTGTCCCGCTCGCGCACGCACTTATTGAATCATACGGGAAAGAATCAGCGTGCAGACTGAGGTGCAGACCGAAACGGGAAATTAGTTAAGAGAATTGGGTTTCTTAACCTCAATGCTACAGTATCTACGTCATCTAGAAATTTAGAAAATATGCAGTTCTTAAAAAGAAATATTTACCCCAATGTAGTAGAGAAAAGAGCGTCATCATCTTCATCATAATTCTCAACTCTTTCCTGCTCCCTGTAGCAATAAATGAAAGCAGTCACAAAAACGACATAATATTTAGTAATCCCCTTTCTTTATTTGATAGACAGTGTTTCGTTCGTCATTTCATAGAGAGTAGAGACTAACCGGCTGAAACGCTAATCAAAATTAAGAGCTCTCCTATTCACAGGCTGTCGCTGTCTCTGCTAGCCGAAATGACAAGGACATTATGCGACATGAGTTTACCTAAGTTTTATTGACTAACGGCCCGTTTCACCTTTATATAATCTACTGTTTGTTAGAAATGTCAAATTTGTATCGCCGAACGAAACACCGTCAAATGATTGAATATCGATGTTATGAACAATAACCTAACCAAGAGCATGTCAGGACATGTCTAAGGAGGGTTCCGTAACTATAAACGCGTAATATGCTCTTTTTTTAATTACTCCAAAAGTTACCGTCCGATTTGATTCACAATAATTTTCCTAAAGAGTTTTTAGCATTATCTATCAGCATGGAAATTTGCAAGTTTCTATCTTCTATAGTTTAAAAATGCTAGGGGGGGGGACCAACTTACAAACTACTTTGGAGGCCGATTACTGGAAAATGGTCAACTGTATAAAAAAGTGACGTATGAAACCTTGCCTTTATTTTAAAAGACCTATTCTATGATACCCCACACGATGGGGTAGAGTGAAAAAATATTTTTCATCCCCACTTCACATGTATGAGAGCCACCCCTAAAATATAAAATTATTATTTTTTTATGATCCCGAAAGCGTGATCTATACACAATCTATAACTGCACCAAATTTCATCAATTTATATTCATAATTACAGGAGCTAGAGGCGCGGACAGACAGACAGACAGACAGACAGACAGACAGACAGACAGACAGACAGACAGACAGACAGACAGACAGACAGACAGACAGACAGACAGACAGACAGACAGACAGACAGACAGACAGACAGACAGACAGACAGACAGACAGACAGACAGACAGACAGACAGACAGACAGACAGACAGACAGACAGACAGACAGACAGACAGACAGACAGACAGACAGACAGACAGACAGACAGACAGACAGACAGACAGACAGACAGACAGACAGACAGACAGACAGACAGACAGACAGACAGACAGACAGACAGACAGACAGACAGACAGACAGACAGACAGACAGACAGACAGACAGACAGACAGACAGACAGACAGACAGACAGACAGACAGACAGACAGACAGACAGACAGACAGACAGACAGACAGACAGACAGACAGACAGACAGACAGACAGACAGACAGACAGACAGACAGACAGACAGACAGACAGACAGACAGACAGACAGACAGACAGACAGACAGACAGACAGACAGACAGACAGACAGACAGACAGACAGACAGACTGACAGACAGACAGACAGACAGACAGACAGACAGACAGACAGACAGACAGACAGACAGACAGACAGACAGACAGACAGACAGACAGACAGACAGACAGACAGACAGACAGACAGACAGACAGACAGACAGACAGACAGACAGACAGACAGACAGACAGACAGACAGACAGACAGACAGACAGACAGACAGACAGACAGACAGACAGACAGACAGACAGACAGACAGACAGACAGACAGACAGACAGACAGACAGACAGACAGACAGACAGACAGACAGACAGACAGACAGACAGACAGACAGACAGACAGACAGACAGACAGACAGACAGACAGACAGACAGACAGACAGACAGACAGACAGACAGACAGACAGACAGACAGACAGACAGACAGACAGACAGACAGACAGACAGACAGACAGACAGACAGACAGACAGACAGACAGACAGACAGACAGACAGACAGACAGACAGACAGACAGACAGACAGACAGACAGACAGACAGACAGACAGACAGACAGACAGACAGACAGACAGACAGACAGACAGACAGACAGACAGACAGACAGACAGACAGACAGACAGACAGACAGACAGACAGACAGACAGACAGACAGACAGACAGACAGACAGACAGACAGACAGACAGACAGACAGACAGACAGACAGACAGACAGACAGACAGACAGACAGACAGACAGACAGACAGACAGACAGACAGACAGACAGACAGACAGACAGACAGACAGACAGACAGACAGACAGACAGACAGACAGACAGACAGACAGACAGACAGACAGACAGACAGACAGACAGACAGACAGACAGACAGACAGACAGACAGACAGACAGACAGACAGACAGACAGACAGACAGACAGACAGACAGACAGACAGACAGACAGACAGACAGACAGACAGACAGACAGACAGACAGACAGACAGACAGACAGACAGACAGACAGACAGACAGACAGACAGACAGACAGACAGACAGACAGACAGACAGACAGACAGACAGACAGACAGACAGACAGACAGACAGACAGACAGACAGACAGACAGACAGACAGACAGACAGACAGACAGACAGACAGACAGACAGACAGACAGACAGACAGACAGACAGACAGACAGACAGACAGACAGACAGACAGACAGACAGACAGACAGACAGACAGACAGACAGACAGACAGACAGACAGACAGACAGACAGACAGACAGACAGACAGACAGACAGACAGACAGACAGACAGACAGACAGACAGACAGACAGACAGACAGACAGACAGACAGACAGACAGACAGACAGACAGACAGACAGACAGACAGACAGACAGACAGACAGACAGACAGACAGACAGACAGACAGACAG
>CAJQFG010000014.1:17500-21832 GCA_905404095.1 Glaucopsyche alexis
GGGGCGGACGTCAATTTTGCCGCCCCCTTACTTAGGTTTTGCGGCCCCTTAAGGCGAAAATATACGTAGATGACGTCACAGATTCGGGCGTGGCCTAATACTTCCCGCCGCGCCACCCGCATACACCCCGCAGCGCACGCGATCTCCGCGCGCGACTCAAATTATAAACTGAGGAACGGCCCTTTTATACGACTTTAGGATTGATTTAAATGCAACTTGAAAATATTAATTTATTTCTGGTCTGGGAGCAAAGAAAAAACGTAGAATGTATTAGCCGCTTCTCCTTCTTCTGTAGAAGCCGGTCGAGGTTATTCCCGAAATCTGGAAATTATTTGGTAGGCAATGCGGCTTCCAACCCATCATATTTGATTTCATTTTCCACCTCTACGCCCACCAAAATGCAATACTTAGTGCTATTGACAGAATCACTAAAATATCAGTTAGGTGTTTTTTCACTTTCCTAAAAAAGAAGTTTCATATCGACGCTTGAAAGGTAAAAATGCCTAAGCGACAAAAATACCGAAAATGAGTTTAAATATCAATGAGTTTGTATTTTTTTCTGCGTCGATTGGTCTAATCGTCGTCTTCCTACGACGATTTTTTTGTCGCTTAGATATAGTGAAATTTATACAAAATCATGAATGTTATGTTCACTAAGCGACAACAAAAAGCGATTTATAAAAAAAAATTCACTTGGATATTTTGAAGAATTTTAAAAATCAACTTAGTCTATTTTTATGTTTTTACTTTTTTTGTTTGCACAAAAATATTTTTACTTGTTTAAAAAATTCTTTTCGTGGACACTTTGTACATTTTCTTCATACAAATTATTTGTGAATTATCCATACAGTGCATTTAATTTGATACCATTATTTTACGAAAGTGCAACTTGTAGAATTTTACCCACAGTGAAATAAAACAATATTGGCGTTAAGATAGTTTTACATATTTGACACAATAACTATTCGTGCTATGTAGATATTTTTATTTTAAACTTTTGTTTTTAAGTATGTCGGTTAGATATTTTTTTTTGTTTCCCTATTTTTTCGCATAAAATCATATGTCATAATTTTACTTGGCATAATTTCATTTGACCTAATAGTAGTTTCGCATAGTATTCATTTGGCATAATTTTCTTAGCTTAATTTTTTTTCGCATAATTACTAATAGCATAATAATTGTTAGGCATACTTAATAAAAGGCATACATTTTTTACGCGTTATTAAGAATAATTATATTTTATGCTTAATATTAAAAAGCATAAATATAAATATGCGTTTAATTACCTTATCCGTGTTTTATTATGTCCTTCCATTTTATGCATATTTGTACCTTGTGACAGAATTACTTGAATTTATTATGACAAAAAATATGCCTAACGAGTTTATGCCAAAAAGCAATTATACCAAAGTATTATTATGACAAGAAAAATTATGCCTTACGAGTTATGCCTCATTAAATTAGGACAAAAAATATTAGTCTAAATTACATTTATGCTTAATGATGTAGTATGCCAAGAAACCATTAAGTATGCCAAAGTTATAGTATGCGTAACAAAATTATGCCAAGAGAGGTATGCCAAATGAAATTATGACAATTAAAATTATGCGAAAAAAGGGGATACCTTTTTTTCTTTGAAATGTTCAAGAATGACGAAAAAAATGTAATTTTTTTCCTGTACCCAAAATATTATCTTACGTCGCTACGATACAATATGAAATCAAAAATGTCGCATGAGTATCAATAAATTCCAATACATATGAATTTATAGACAGGAATAAATAGCTAAATGATCTGAGTGTTTATAAAACTGACAAAATGTAACTAAAAGTATTAAATTAATAGTGTGTGGGAACTAGGGCATCGAGACCGGTTTTACCCGAAACCGAAAACCCGGGTTTTCCCGGGTTTTCGGGCCTACAACAAAACCCGGTTTTCAAAATATTGAAAACCGGTTTTCGGTTTTTTCGAGCTTTTTTTCATTATGAAATTCTACAACAGTTTATAACAGTTACAGTCACAAACCGAACGTTATAGTGACTTGTGATTGTCAATGTAGAATTTTAGAATAATAGTTATAATGTTTTCATGTTGTATGTAGTACATTTGGGGCACGGTAGTGCCCCCGCCCCGCCAGGACGAGTGAGCGAAGCGCAAGGGACCAGACTACCTTTTCTCGAAGCGATTCGTCGATTTTTTGGACCTTCATAACTTGGTATAATTTATTATTCGGTTCCATCAGTGCTTAGTGCGAATTGCTCTCCGTTTCCACGATACCCAAAAATCGAGTGGGCTTAACGGAATCCGTCCCATTGTGTTAAAAATGTGTGCTCCAGAGTTGGCACCGGTCTTAACGCATCTTTTTCGGCTCACCTGCTCTTATGGCACAGTCCTGGCATCTTGGTAGACAGCTTTGGTGTGCTATCGCCTGCCCTATTTATACTGCATATCAATGATAATATTATGTGATGACGACAGTACGGGTGATGCTTTATATACAGGTCGCCCGAACATCTCTCGGCAAAACGTCATTGAGAGTCAAAACGAACTTGTCTCTCAAATTAAGAATTCATTGGAGAAGATCTCTAAATGGGGGTAAACTTAACTTAGTCCAATTCAACACCTCTAAGATACAAGTTTGCGCGTTCATCGCTAATAAGTTACCGATGGTCGTATGTCCTCGTTTTGAAAGCATACCCATAACTGTCTCCTCCAACATCGGAATACTTGGTGGTAGCATATCGAGCGAGGTCTAGTTCCGATATCATCTGGAGGGCAAGGCCAAGTTAGCCTCCAAGAAGCTTGGTGTTCTGAACAGGTCAAAGCAGTATTTCAGTCCGGTCCAACGCCTTCAACTCTATAAGGCGCAGGTTCGGCCTCACATAGAATATTCTTCTCATCTCTGGGCAGGAGCGCCAAAGTACCAGCTTCTCCATCTGGATCGTATCCAACGAAGGGCCGCTCGAATTGTCGACTGCCATAGTATTTCAAACAGGCTTTACTCCTTAGAGCTACGTAGAGATGAGCATCGCTCTGCATCATATATCGGTTATATTACGGGGAGTGCTCCGAGGAATTGTTCGGACTTATACCTGCTGCAACTTTTCGCTATCGTTCGAAGGGACAAAATATTTATCATCCTCATCACCAACTGTCGCCAACAGTATTTCCGGACCATTACGACCTGCACCCCTTCAAGAAGGCAGCATATTCCCTCCTAAAAGGCCGGCAAGGCACTTCTGTTTCTACACGCCTTAAATCTACAAGCCTAACTTTACAAACTCTACACTTTAGTCAAATTATGTGGCTTGGCCATTTAGTCAGGCAACGTATTTTGACTAAGGTGTAAAGTTTGTGAAATTATTAATTACTTTACATGAAAATGTTTATGGTGGGATCACATTTTACCAGTATTACGTTGTTACAACAGAAAGCAGCTGATAAAAGTTAATTTTAGGACATTCCTAACAAATTTCTACAAAATCAACAAAAAACCCGAAAAACCCGAAAAAACCCGGGTACCCGGTTTTGAAGATGGCTGGGACCGAAAAACCCGGTTTTTTTAAATATGACCGGTCTTCGATCCCCTAGTGGGAACATAAATGAACGCAAACATTGCTAAATATATTTCTATATTTATGCGCCTAATGTTTCGCTAGTTAGTCCTGTCGGTAGTAGTAAATATCAATATACTAGGTTATGGGAGTAAACTTTGCGCACATACTTGGACATAATAAAATAGCTCCTAAAGCTGGTCTATTTTCAATTAAACTGGCAACAGTCACTGAAATCGGCGTGGTTTCATTATTATTCCTTTTTTAAGGTTCCGTAGTTCATGTCTCGGAATCCTTATAGTTTTGTCATGTCCTTCCGTTCGACCGACCGTCCGCCCGTCCGTCTGTCCATCCAAACGGTGGTGCTTGAAATATAAACTTTGAATGGGTAAGTTTATTTATCACGTCAACACAATGCTAAAATAAATGAAGATAATTTTTGGGTACACCTACACGAAAGGGGGGAGATATAATATATTTTAAGAACATTAAGAGATTTCTGAGATTATATTTTGATGTACGTACATTCCGTTTGCGCGATATTCCACTTTTAAGCGCATTTCTTGTTAAAATACGGCGTCCCCCCTCTAAAAGCCAAACAGCTGGCTCTAAAAAATGTGGAAAATTCATGATGGTAATCCATGTAATAAACTTTGAACGAAAACTATAACGGTCCAAAAAACTTCATAAGTTCAGGAGTTATAGAGACTTAAATTGAATCACTTTAGATGAAGATATCTGATACAGAGCCTACAGATGGTCCTTGTCCATAAAACAT
>CAJQFG010000015.1:0-21530 GCA_905404095.1 Glaucopsyche alexis
ACAAGACCTATACAATCAAAACTTTACATGTCTAATTAGTTAGCTCGTCCAGCGGGCCTATTCGCTATCGTACATTTTGTGAGTTAATCACTGAGTTAATAACGAAACGGAGGAGTGAGTAACGGAAAGTGTCACTTTTGTATTCACTATGCACAAGTTATCAACTGAGTTGGTACGGTTTTTAACCAAATCTTAGTTGATAACTTTTAGGGAAGAGGCATGCATTTTGCCATAAATTTTTTATCGAAAGTTCTTAACTATCAATAAATATGTATTCACTAAAGCAAAATGACAGTTCATAATTACGAACTCAATAAAGTGACTAACCCATTTTAACAACTGCTAAAGAGTAGTTGTTTTCGTGCGTTGATAATAAAATTTGAAGATTTTAATTGAAATTACAGCTTGGCAAATAAATCGTGAAATTAATAGGGGCGCCAGCATCGTTCGGATGGTCACCTCACCTCATTTCCTATATATTATATAACTATAAAATATACTTTGATTAAATTCAGTTTTGAAAAATAATTTATCCATTAATTAATTTAATGAGTTTGCATATAGGTACATTTTTTATTATGTCCAAATTTAACTAGCCATAAACATAATAACAAATAGCATTAAAGCTCGCATTTGTATCTTTGTTTACGTTGCTTAGGTCAAATTGCATCTAAGCGGATTTCATAAAATAGTTTTTTTAGGAATAAATAAAAGCAGTATATTTATTTTGTTTATTTAATCAGAGTCAAAAACACCCTCATCCAAATATTCTATATCAGAAAACCAAGTTATAGCTTGGCTCGAGCCCTCCCCAAAAGTCTAGCTCGAGCCCTCCTCAATAGCCTGGATCGAGCCCTCCCCAAAAGTCTGGCTGTTATTAGAATCACTGTCACTAATGCTGCAGCTGTCGTCTCGGAGGTTTACGACTATTCTGTCTATGTCATCATATAATGATTAGTGTGTGTCCTCTATTAACATATCCGTCTTCTATTTTTATCACATGCTGGCATGCTTTTCTCCAGTCCTCAGCAGATACATCTTCTTCAAACACACACCTTGAAAAATAAAACACATATTTAAAACAAATATTTTTTTTAATATACTAATCCATAAGTAAAGTACATAATTCACAAATAAAGTTAGTACTTTGTAGTACCTACCATCAGGGACCACCAGTGCTTACCCTTTAAGGGGTTTTGATTGGGTATTTCGAAAGGCTGGCTACTTTAAGTTAATTAAAAACCCTTATGATGGGGTTACACTTATGATTTGGTAATCCGTTGAACGAAAAACCCTTTCAAAGGGTTTCCCAATAAATAAGTCGAATAGTAGTTAAGCACAACGAAAAAGCCGTATGGATTGAATAACCTCATCTAAAAGGGTTACCCCTTCATAAGCGCTAACCAAGTAACCTCTATGAGCGACTTTAGATTGTAATTCTTTACGAATAGGGTCAATTATTGTATGCGTTAGCGTACGCTACCGGCTGGCGCATGCGCACTGCGTGAGCTGGGTTCAACTCGATCACTACTTGCACGCAACAATGTATGATGATGTAGGATGTAGGACGAACGGCTATATTATGGTAGAACAGAAATTGCGCTCACGCACGCCTTCTTCTCCCCGTTAATTTGTTAACTGTTTTTACTTGCACTTTGCTTGTTTATTCACGTCTTATTTCGTTCTTGGTTAATATTTTCTAACCAAACGACGTTTGTATGGGATTTCGACGCTCCGTCTAAACGTAAAAACTCGTTAATACAACTATAAGGGTTAAACGTCTAAACGTTTAACCTTCCAAGCCGTTTAGCTGGGCCTTGATTATTAATCATGTTAACCGAAAGAGCATGGCATCGACTGAGCGAAGCTTGCGACAGCCATGCTAGCGACGAGAAGCGCGCGAGCCCTGAATAATGCGCGGGCAGAAAGGGGACGTTGGCAAACGAAACACCAACGTGTACAAACTAGATATTGTTACATAACATGATAATTATTTAAGAGCATGTTATGTCAATGCCAAACTTCGTACTGTCACTTTGATGCCTATGATTGTTTATTCAGTTAGCCGAAAGGCTATGTATAGTATAGACATGTATTAGTATGCTCCTCTGTTATATGAGTTATATATTAAATGTATCTGTTGTACGTGTAGTAATAAATCAACATATTGTGATGCTATGATTTGTATCATTTGTATCTCCATGTAACTTATAAGAAGAATCCCCAAGATATTCAACGTAGAGATCCTGGCTGGAACATCAAACATGGTGTCAGAATCAGAACCTGAAGCTAAAATATAATAAAAAAGAAAAACAAAATATTAACCGAAGAGTGGGTACTTCAACAACAACTTCTGCGGGTGTGGCGTTTTTCGAAAAGAAACGGTGGTAAAAAAGAAAAGTGAAGACCTTGCAATGGCTGGAAACGGTGTACAAAAACTTGAAATATCTACCGAAATTATCAACAATAATGCTGAGAATTTCAAGAAATGGGCGCAATCATTCGAAATATATCTACTGGCATCGGGTACAGAGAAAACTGAAGACAGAAGAAAAATAGCGTTAATGCTACATTCCATGGGAGAAAAAGGTCTAAATATCTACAATTCCTTCAATTTGGACCTAGATAAAGCTACATTTCAAGAGGTCAAGACAAAATTCGTCGAGTATTTTGAACCCAAGAAGAATCTGACGGTAGCAAGACACAAATTTTTTACGCTGAAACAACGCATGAACGAGTCTCTGGACAACTTTCTTATGGAATTGGAAAATGCAAGTCATGCCTGTGAGTTTGGTTCGCTCCGCGATTCCCTAGTAAGGGACATCCTTATTGCGAATATGGCCACAAACTTCTCGCAATTTCGTCAGAAACTCCTACTAGAGCAAGATTTGACCCTAGAAAAAGCCAAACTTTTGTGTAGAACCCTCACCATGGCACAAAAAAGCGAGGAATCAATGAATTCAACAGACAAGAAAGAAGAAGAAGCCACAGTATACAAGATACACAGAAGTCGTCGGGCCACTTCATATCAGAAAAGAAGAAAATCAAGGTCTCCGTCGCGCCAAGGTCAACCGAGATCAGCCACACCTGGATCCAGAGCAAAATGTGTGAAGTGCAACACAGCCCATGGTCCGCGCAATTGTCCAGCTTGGAAGCACAGATGCAGGTCATGTTTTAAATATGGACATTTTACCAATTTGTGTTTTAAAAAGAAGAATAGTGTCAGGAATATAGCTTCTGAAATAGGGAAAATGGGTCTCGATGATGAATCGAGTGTTGCTCAAAACAATACTCATACTGAGAGATTCACTATTGGGGCGTTATTCAATATTAAAAACATAAATTCTCAAAATACCAGTACAAATTTGATTAAAGAAAATTCCTGGCATTATTTTTTAAAAATAAACAATAAGAATGTAGATTGTTTAATTGACACTGGGGCAGACATAAATATGATGTCTTATAAAGTTTTTAAAGAATTAAATCTTAAATTTGATAAGCAAAGCAAAGAGCAATGTAAAAAATATAATGTCTATGCTTATGGTGGAAGTAGAGTTCCCATATTGTCAGTGTCAAACATATGGTGTGTTTTTGAAAACAAAACAGAACCTGAATGTATTAATTTTGTGATAACTAGTTTAGATTGTCCTACTGTGATAGGCTTGCCCACTTGTATAAAGCTAAATTTAATATTAAAAAATTTCAACTTAAAAATAGATCAAAAAACTTGTGACAAAATTGTAATCAAGTATAATGATGTGTTTCAGGGTCTAGGCTGTCTCCCATACGAACACAGAATAGTGTTAAGAAAAGATGCTGTGCCGTGCATAGATCCACCCAGGAAGGTGCCATTTGCTCTGGTGGAGCCGTTGCGGAAGGAGCTCGAACTCATGGAGGAATTGGGGATCATCCAGAAAGTCCATGAACCAACTCTCTGGGTGAGTAGCTTAGTTATCACCATGAAAAAGTATGGTGGATTAAGAGTTTGCCTAGATCCTAGAAATTTAAATAAAAACTTATTGAGATGTCATTATCCCATTAAAAATATTGATGAAGTAAGGTCTAAATTGTCCGGAGCCTCATATTTCTCACATTTAGATGCATTTTCTGGATTTTATAATATAAAATTAACTAAAGAGAGCAGTGACCTTTGTACTTTTCAAACTCCCTTTGGTAGATATAAATTTTTGAGATTACCTTTCGGAATAAGCACGGCAACAGAAATTTTCTATAAAACTATGATAGATTTATTCGGAGACATTGAGGGAATAATAATTTGGTGTGATGACATTTTAGTATATGGGGAAACAATTGAAGTACACAATAAAAGATTAGAAATGTTTCTTGACAGAGCCAGACAGATGAACTTGAAGTTAAATAAGTCAAAATGCAAATTTCTTTTAGAAGAAATAGCATATTTGGGTTATATTTTTAGTAAACAAGGTATAAAAGTTGATCCAGAGAAAGTTAAAGCTATAAAAGACATGCCCATTCCTAAAAATACAAAAGATTTACAAAGGTTTTTGGGCATGGTAAATTTTTTAGGATCCTTTATAGAAAATTTAGCGGATAAAACTAGTATCTTGAGAAATTTGCTTAAAAAAGATGTAGTATGGCTATGGGATGATAATTGTCAGGAATGCTTTAATTCATTAAAAGAGGTCATATCCAAAGCGCCCGTGTTAGCTAATTATGATTGTAACTCACCTTTGACTTTGTCGGTAGATTCATCAAAGAATGCTGTCGGTGCCGTCATTATGCAAAACAAACGTCCCATTGCGTACAGTTCAAGAACGCTTACAAGCTCACAACAAAATTATTCTCAAATTGAAAAGGAGTTGTTTGCTATACAGTTTGGATGTAATAAATTTCACCAATATATTTATGGCAGTAGAATAACTGTACAAACTGACCATAAACCGCTTATTTATTTATTTAAAAAACCTCTTCATGAAGTACCTGCTAGGCTACAAAGAATGATGCTTTCATTGCAAGGCTATAACTTAGATGTGATACATGTACCTGGTAAATATATGTACATAGCTGATACATTATCACGAGCATCACTTAGTGATATCTATATACCTGAATATGAACAAGATTTAGAATTTCATGTAAATTCAATTTTTTCTAACATATCTGTGAGCAAGCCATATTTGAATTTAATATTAACAGAAAGTAATAAAGATGAATCATTAAATTTGCTTAAATCTTACATTCAAAATGGTTGGCCTTCCAGCAAAAACAAAGTAGGCTGTTTGGTGAAACCATATTGGAATTTTCAAAATGAAATACATATAATGAATAACTTACTATTTAAGGGAAATAGGCTTATAATTCCTAAATCTTTGCAAAAACAGATATTAGATAAGATTCACTGTGGTCACTTGGGTATAAATAAAACGCTAAATGTTGCTAGAGAAACAGTTTATTGGCCTAATATAAATGTAGATATTAAAAATTTAATTGATCAATGTTTAGTATGTGCTAAGTTTAAGCCAAACACAACTAATGAACCGTTGCAGTGCTATGAGATGAGTTACCTGCCTTGGCAACAAGTCGGTGTAGATTTATTATACTTTGACGGTGAAAATTTCCTTGTTTGTATGGATTATTATTCCAAGTATATTGAGCTTGCTTCGTTGCACAAAAATTACACTGTGGACAATGTTGTCAAACACCTAAAGTCTTTCTTTGCTAGACATGGAATCCCAAAATCATTGATATCCGACAACGGTCCACCGTTCAACTCATGTAAATTCAGATCATTCCTGGTTGATTGGGATGTTGAGCACATAACTACTAGTCCTTACTGGTCCAGATCCAATGGGCAAGCTGAGAGCGCTGTAAAGATAGTAAAAGATATTTTAAGAAAATGCAAACAAAATAATTCTGATATATATTTGGCCTTGTTACATTATCGCAACACGGCTAAAGGAAATTTTCATAGTCCTGCGAAGTTACTAATGTCAAGGAATTTGAGAATAAACTTACCTATTCTAGAAAATAGATTAAAACCTGAAATTGTAAAATTTTCAACATACGAGAGATGTTATAAACAAAGCAGAGACAGAATGTCTTTTTATTTTGACAGGAAGGCTAGGCAAACGTCATATTTCTTTCAGCCAGGAGATGACATTTTTTTTAAAAGAAATCCCAAATCCTGCTGGACGCCGGGAATTATTAAAGAGAAATTGAAATGCGGTAGATCTTATTATGTAGTAGATTTAAATGGTACTGTTTATAGGAGGAATAGAGGACACATTAGACCTAGAAAAAGTGACATAACAAACGAAAATTCTTCTCCTTCTTTTTCTGGTAGTGAACTGAGCGCTGGCAAAAATAACAGTGTGGTTCCCCTAATGGATATTGTTGACCCCATGAGTTCGGCATACCTCGGAAACGGTCCTGTTCAAAATTGTGTTAATGATGATAACTGTGTTCCTATGGAGAGTCCAGCCAATAATAATTATGTAACCAGATCTGGTAGAAATATAAAACGTCCTAAAATGTATATGCATGAAAAATTTGATTAGTTATGTATAGTAGTAAGTTTCTAGTTGTATAGTTCAAAATATTAAGTTGTATTCTTCTTGAAAAGGGAGGTGTTACATAACATGATAATTATTTAAGAGCATGTTATGTCAATGCCAAACTTCGTACTGTCACTTTGATGCCTATGATTGTTTATTCAGTTAGCCGAAAGGCTATGTATAGTATAGACATGTATTAGTATGCTCCTCTGTTATATGAGTTATATATTAAATGTATCTGTTGTACGTGTAGTAATAAATCAACATATTGTGATGCTATGATTTGTATCATTTGTATCTCCATGTAACTTATAAGAAGAATCCCCAAGATATTCAACGTAGAGATCCTGGCTGGAACATCAAACATGGTGTCAGAATCAGAACCTGAAGCTAAAATATAATAAAAAAGAAAAACAAAATATTAACCGAAGAGTGGGTACTTCAACAACAACTTCTGCGGGTGTGGCGTTTTTCGAAAAGAAACGGTGGTAAAAAAGAAAAGTGAAGACCTTGCAATGGCTGGAAACGGTGTACAAAAACTTGAAATATCTACCGAAATTATCAACAATAATGCTGAGAATTTCAAGAAATGGGCGCAATCATTCGAAATATATCTACTGGCATCGGGTACAGAGAAAACTGAAGACAGAAGAAAAATAGCGTTAATGCTACATTCCATGGGAGAAAAAGGTCTAAATATCTACAATTCCTTCAATTTGGACCTAGATAAAGCTACATTTCAAGAGGTCAAGACAAAATTCGTCGAGTATTTTGAACCCAAGAAGAATCTGACGGTAGCAAGACACAAATTTTTTACGCTGAAACAACGCATGAACGAGTCTCTGGACAACTTTCTTATGGAATTGGAAAATGCAAGTCATGCCTGTGAGTTTGGTTCGCTCCGCGATTCCCTAGTAAGGGACATCCTTATTGCGAATATGGCCACAAACTTCTCGCAATTTCGTCAGAAACTCCTACTAGAGCAAGATTTGACCCTAGAAAAAGCCAAACTTTTGTGTAGAACCCTCACCATGGCACAAAAAAGCGAGGAATCAATGAATTCAACAGACAAGAAAGAAGAAGAAGCCACAGTATACAAGATACACAGAAGTCGTCGGGCCACTTCATATCAGAAAAGAAGAAAATCAAGGTCTCCGTCGCGCCAAGGTCAACCGAGATCAGCCACACCTGGATCCAGAGCAAAATGTGTGAAGTGCAACACAGCCCATGGTCCGCGCAATTGTCCAGCTTGGAAGCACAGATGCAGGTCATGTTTTAAATATGGACATTTTACCAATTTGTGTTTTAAAAAGAAGAATAGTGTCAGGAATATAGCTTCTGAAATAGGGAAAATGGGTCTCGATGATGAATCGAGTGTTGCTCAAAACAATACTCATACTGAGAGATTCACTATTGGGGCGTTATTCAATATTAAAAACATAAATTCTCAAAATACCAGTACAAATTTGATTAAAGAAAATTCCTGGCATTATTTTTTAAAAATAAACAATAAGAATGTAGATTGTTTAATTGACACTGGGGCAGACATAAATATGATGTCTTATAAAGTTTTTAAAGAATTAAATCTTAAATTTGATAAGCAAAGCAAAGAGCAATGTAAAAAATATAATGTCTATGCTTATGGTGGAAGTAGAGTTCCCATATTGTCAGTGTCAAACATATGGTGTGTTTTTGAAAACAAAACAGAACCTGAATGTATTAATTTTGTGATAACTAGTTTAGATTGTCCTACTGTGATAGGCTTGCCCACTTGTATAAAGCTAAATTTAATATTAAAAAATTTCAACTTAAAAATAGATCAAAAAACTTGTGACAAAATTGTAATCAAGTATAATGATGTGTTTCAGGGTCTAGGCTGTCTCCCATACGAACACAGAATAGTGTTAAGAAAAGATGCTGTGCCGTGCATAGATCCACCCAGGAAGGTGCCATTTGCTCTGGTGGAGCCGTTGCGGAAGGAGCTCGAACTCATGGAGGAATTGGGGATCATCCAGAAAGTCCATGAACCAACTCTCTGGGTGAGTAGCTTAGTTATCACCATGAAAAAGTATGGTGGATTAAGAGTTTGCCTAGATCCTAGAAATTTAAATAAAAACTTATTGAGATGTCATTATCCCATTAAAAATATTGATGAAGTAAGGTCTAAATTGTCCGGAGCCTCATATTTCTCACATTTAGATGCATTTTCTGGATTTTATAATATAAAATTAACTAAAGAGAGCAGTGACCTTTGTACTTTTCAAACTCCCTTTGGTAGATATAAATTTTTGAGATTACCTTTCGGAATAAGCACGGCAACAGAAATTTTCTATAAAACTATGATAGATTTATTCGGAGACATTGAGGGAATAATAATTTGGTGTGATGACATTTTAGTATATGGGGAAACAATTGAAGTACACAATAAAAGATTAGAAATGTTTCTTGACAGAGCCAGACAGATGAACTTGAAGTTAAATAAGTCAAAATGCAAATTTCTTTTAGAAGAAATAGCATATTTGGGTTATATTTTTAGTAAACAAGGTATAAAAGTTGATCCAGAGAAAGTTAAAGCTATAAAAGACATGCCCATTCCTAAAAATACAAAAGATTTACAAAGGTTTTTGGGCATGGTAAATTTTTTAGGATCCTTTATAGAAAATTTAGCGGATAAAACTAGTATCTTGAGAAATTTGCTTAAAAAAGATGTAGTATGGCTATGGGATGATAATTGTCAGGAATGCTTTAATTCATTAAAAGAGGTCATATCCAAAGCGCCCGTGTTAGCTAATTATGATTGTAACTCACCTTTGACTTTGTCGGTAGATTCATCAAAGAATGCTGTCGGTGCCGTCATTATGCAAAACAAACGTCCCATTGCGTACAGTTCAAGAACGCTTACAAGCTCACAACAAAATTATTCTCAAATTGAAAAGGAGTTGTTTGCTATACAGTTTGGATGTAATAAATTTCACCAATATATTTATGGCAGTAGAATAACTGTACAAACTGACCATAAACCGCTTATTTATTTATTTAAAAAACCTCTTCATGAAGTACCTGCTAGGCTACAAAGAATGATGCTTTCATTGCAAGGCTATAACTTAGATGTGATACATGTACCTGGTAAATATATGTACATAGCTGATACATTATCACGAGCATCACTTAGTGATATCTATATACCTGAATATGAACAAGATTTAGAATTTCATGTAAATTCAATTTTTTCTAACATATCTGTGAGCAAGCCATATTTGAATTTAATATTAACAGAAAGTAATAAAGATGAATCATTAAATTTGCTTAAATCTTACATTCAAAATGGTTGGCCTTCCAGCAAAAACAAAGTAGGCTGTTTGGTGAAACCATATTGGAATTTTCAAAATGAAATACATATAATGAATAACTTACTATTTAAGGGAAATAGGCTTATAATTCCTAAATCTTTGCAAAAACAGATATTAGATAAGATTCACTGTGGTCACTTGGGTATAAATAAAACGCTAAATGTTGCTAGAGAAACAGTTTATTGGCCTAATATAAATGTAGATATTAAAAATTTAATTGATCAATGTTTAGTATGTGCTAAGTTTAAGCCAAACACAACTAATGAACCGTTGCAGTGCTATGAGATGAGTTACCTGCCTTGGCAACAAGTCGGTGTAGATTTATTATACTTTGACGGTGAAAATTTCCTTGTTTGTATGGATTATTATTCCAAGTATATTGAGCTTGCTTCGTTGCACAAAAATTACACTGTGGACAATGTTGTCAAACACCTAAAGTCTTTCTTTGCTAGACATGGAATCCCAAAATCATTGATATCCGACAACGGTCCACCGTTCAACTCATGTAAATTCAGATCATTCCTGGTTGATTGGGATGTTGAGCACATAACTACTAGTCCTTACTGGTCCAGATCCAATGGGCAAGCTGAGAGCGCTGTAAAGATAGTAAAAGATATTTTAAGAAAATGCAAACAAAATAATTCTGATATATATTTGGCCTTGTTACATTATCGCAACACGGCTAAAGGAAATTTTCATAGTCCTGCGAAGTTACTAATGTCAAGGAATTTGAGAATAAACTTACCTATTCTAGAAAATAGATTAAAACCTGAAATTGTAAAATTTTCAACATACGAGAGATGTTATAAACAAAGCAGAGACAGAATGTCTTTTTATTTTGACAGGAAGGCTAGGCAAACGTCATATTTCTTTCAGCCAGGAGATGACATTTTTTTTAAAAGAAATCCCAAATCCTGCTGGACGCCGGGAATTATTAAAGAGAAATTGAAATGCGGTAGATCTTATTATGTAGTAGATTTAAATGGTACTGTTTATAGGAGGAATAGAGGACACATTAGACCTAGAAAAAGTGACATAACAAACGAAAATTCTTCTCCTTCTTTTTCTGGTAGTGAACTGAGCGCTGGCAAAAATAACAGTGTGGTTCCCCTAATGGATATTGTTGACCCCATGAGTTCGGCATACCTCGGAAACGGTCCTGTTCAAAATTGTGTTAATGATGATAACTGTGTTCCTATGGAGAGTCCAGCCAATAATAATTATGTAACCAGATCTGGTAGAAATATAAAACGTCCTAAAATGTATATGCATGAAAAATTTGATTAGTTATGTATAGTAGTAAGTTTCTAGTTGTATAGTTCAAAATATTAAGTTGTATTCTTCTTGAAAAGGGAGGTGTTACATAACATGATAATTATTTAAGAGCATGTTATGTCAATGCCAAACTTCGTACTGTCACTTTGATGCCTATGATTGTTTATTCAGTTAGCCGAAAGGCTATGTATAGTATAGACATGTATTAGTATGCTCCTCTGTTATATGAGTTATATATTAAATGTATCTGTTGTACGTGTAGTAATAAATCAACATATTGTGATGCTATGATTTGTATCATTTGTATCTCCATGTAACTTATAAGAAGAATCCCCAAGATATTCAACGTAGAGATCCTGGCTGGAACATCAAACATGGTGTCAGAATCAGAACCTGAAGCTAAAATATAATAAAAAAGAAAAACAAAATATTAACCGAAGAGTGGGTACTTCAACAACAACTTCTGCGGGTGTGGCGTTTTTCGAAAAGAAACGGTGGTAAAAAAGAAAAGTGAAGACCTTGCAATGGCTGGAAACGGTGTACAAAAACTTGAAATATCTACCGAAATTATCAACAATAATGCTGAGAATTTCAAGAAATGGGCGCAATCATTCGAAATATATCTACTGGCATCGGGTACAGAGAAAACTGAAGACAGAAGAAAAATAGCGTTAATGCTACATTCCATGGGAGAAAAAGGTCTAAATATCTACAATTCCTTCAATTTGGACCTAGATAAAGCTACATTTCAAGAGGTCAAGACAAAATTCGTCGAGTATTTTGAACCCAAGAAGAATCTGACGGTAGCAAGACACAAATTTTTTACGCTGAAACAACGCATGAACGAGTCTCTGGACAACTTTCTTATGGAATTGGAAAATGCAAGTCATGCCTGTGAGTTTGGTTCGCTCCGCGATTCCCTAGTAAGGGACATCCTTATTGCGAATATGGCCACAAACTTCTCGCAATTTCGTCAGAAACTCCTACTAGAGCAAGATTTGACCCTAGAAAAAGCCAAACTTTTGTGTAGAACCCTCACCATGGCACAAAAAAGCGAGGAATCAATGAATTCAACAGACAAGAAAGAAGAAGAAGCCACAGTATACAAGATACACAGAAGTCGTCGGGCCACTTCATATCAGAAAAGAAGAAAATCAAGGTCTCCGTCGCGCCAAGGTCAACCGAGATCAGCCACACCTGGATCCAGAGCAAAATGTGTGAAGTGCAACACAGCCCATGGTCCGCGCAATTGTCCAGCTTGGAAGCACAGATGCAGGTCATGTTTTAAATATGGACATTTTACCAATTTGTGTTTTAAAAAGAAGAATAGTGTCAGGAATATAGCTTCTGAAATAGGGAAAATGGGTCTCGATGATGAATCGAGTGTTGCTCAAAACAATACTCATACTGAGAGATTCACTATTGGGGCGTTATTCAATATTAAAAACATAAATTCTCAAAATACCAGTACAAATTTGATTAAAGAAAATTCCTGGCATTATTTTTTAAAAATAAACAATAAGAATGTAGATTGTTTAATTGACACTGGGGCAGACATAAATATGATGTCTTATAAAGTTTTTAAAGAATTAAATCTTAAATTTGATAAGCAAAGCAAAGAGCAATGTAAAAAATATAATGTCTATGCTTATGGTGGAAGTAGAGTTCCCATATTGTCAGTGTCAAACATATGGTGTGTTTTTGAAAACAAAACAGAACCTGAATGTATTAATTTTGTGATAACTAGTTTAGATTGTCCTACTGTGATAGGCTTGCCCACTTGTATAAAGCTAAATTTAATATTAAAAAATTTCAACTTAAAAATAGATCAAAAAACTTGTGACAAAATTGTAATCAAGTATAATGATGTGTTTCAGGGTCTAGGCTGTCTCCCATACGAACACAGAATAGTGTTAAGAAAAGATGCTGTGCCGTGCATAGATCCACCCAGGAAGGTGCCATTTGCTCTGGTGGAGCCGTTGCGGAAGGAGCTCGAACTCATGGAGGAATTGGGGATCATCCAGAAAGTCCATGAACCAACTCTCTGGGTGAGTAGCTTAGTTATCACCATGAAAAAGTATGGTGGATTAAGAGTTTGCCTAGATCCTAGAAATTTAAATAAAAACTTATTGAGATGTCATTATCCCATTAAAAATATTGATGAAGTAAGGTCTAAATTGTCCGGAGCCTCATATTTCTCACATTTAGATGCATTTTCTGGATTTTATAATATAAAATTAACTAAAGAGAGCAGTGACCTTTGTACTTTTCAAACTCCCTTTGGTAGATATAAATTTTTGAGATTACCTTTCGGAATAAGCACGGCAACAGAAATTTTCTATAAAACTATGATAGATTTATTCGGAGACATTGAGGGAATAATAATTTGGTGTGATGACATTTTAGTATATGGGGAAACAATTGAAGTACACAATAAAAGATTAGAAATGTTTCTTGACAGAGCCAGACAGATGAACTTGAAGTTAAATAAGTCAAAATGCAAATTTCTTTTAGAAGAAATAGCATATTTGGGTTATATTTTTAGTAAACAAGGTATAAAAGTTGATCCAGAGAAAGTTAAAGCTATAAAAGACATGCCCATTCCTAAAAATACAAAAGATTTACAAAGGTTTTTGGGCATGGTAAATTTTTTAGGATCCTTTATAGAAAATTTAGCGGATAAAACTAGTATCTTGAGAAATTTGCTTAAAAAAGATGTAGTATGGCTATGGGATGATAATTGTCAGGAATGCTTTAATTCATTAAAAGAGGTCATATCCAAAGCGCCCGTGTTAGCTAATTATGATTGTAACTCACCTTTGACTTTGTCGGTAGATTCATCAAAGAATGCTGTCGGTGCCGTCATTATGCAAAACAAACGTCCCATTGCGTACAGTTCAAGAACGCTTACAAGCTCACAACAAAATTATTCTCAAATTGAAAAGGAGTTGTTTGCTATACAGTTTGGATGTAATAAATTTCACCAATATATTTATGGCAGTAGAATAACTGTACAAACTGACCATAAACCGCTTATTTATTTATTTAAAAAACCTCTTCATGAAGTACCTGCTAGGCTACAAAGAATGATGCTTTCATTGCAAGGCTATAACTTAGATGTGATACATGTACCTGGTAAATATATGTACATAGCTGATACATTATCACGAGCATCACTTAGTGATATCTATATACCTGAATATGAACAAGATTTAGAATTTCATGTAAATTCAATTTTTTCTAACATATCTGTGAGCAAGCCATATTTGAATTTAATATTAACAGAAAGTAATAAAGATGAATCATTAAATTTGCTTAAATCTTACATTCAAAATGGTTGGCCTTCCAGCAAAAACAAAGTAGGCTGTTTGGTGAAACCATATTGGAATTTTCAAAATGAAATACATATAATGAATAACTTACTATTTAAGGGAAATAGGCTTATAATTCCTAAATCTTTGCAAAAACAGATATTAGATAAGATTCACTGTGGTCACTTGGGTATAAATAAAACGCTAAATGTTGCTAGAGAAACAGTTTATTGGCCTAATATAAATGTAGATATTAAAAATTTAATTGATCAATGTTTAGTATGTGCTAAGTTTAAGCCAAACACAACTAATGAACCGTTGCAGTGCTATGAGATGAGTTACCTGCCTTGGCAACAAGTCGGTGTAGATTTATTATACTTTGACGGTGAAAATTTCCTTGTTTGTATGGATTATTATTCCAAGTATATTGAGCTTGCTTCGTTGCACAAAAATTACACTGTGGACAATGTTGTCAAACACCTAAAGTCTTTCTTTGCTAGACATGGAATCCCAAAATCATTGATATCCGACAACGGTCCACCGTTCAACTCATGTAAATTCAGATCATTCCTGGTTGATTGGGATGTTGAGCACATAACTACTAGTCCTTACTGGTCCAGATCCAATGGGCAAGCTGAGAGCGCTGTAAAGATAGTAAAAGATATTTTAAGAAAATGCAAACAAAATAATTCTGATATATATTTGGCCTTGTTACATTATCGCAACACGGCTAAAGGAAATTTTCATAGTCCTGCGAAGTTACTAATGTCAAGGAATTTGAGAATAAACTTACCTATTCTAGAAAATAGATTAAAACCTGAAATTGTAAAATTTTCAACATACGAGAGATGTTATAAACAAAGCAGAGACAGAATGTCTTTTTATTTTGACAGGAAGGCTAGGCAAACGTCATATTTCTTTCAGCCAGGAGATGACATTTTTTTTAAAAGAAATCCCAAATCCTGCTGGACGCCGGGAATTATTAAAGAGAAATTGAAATGCGGTAGATCTTATTATGTAGTAGATTTAAATGGTACTGTTTATAGGAGGAATAGAGGACACATTAGACCTAGAAAAAGTGACATAACAAACGAAAATTCTTCTCCTTCTTTTTCTGGTAGTGAACTGAGCGCTGGCAAAAATAACAGTGTGGTTCCCCTAATGGATATTGTTGACCCCATGAGTTCGGCATACCTCGGAAACGGTCCTGTTCAAAATTGTGTTAATGATGATAACTGTGTTCCTATGGAGAGTCCAGCCAATAATAATTATGTAACCAGATCTGGTAGAAATATAAAACGTCCTAAAATGTATATGCATGAAAAATTTGATTAGTTATGTATAGTAGTAAGTTTCTAGTTGTATAGTTCAAAATATTAAGTTGTATTCTTCTTGAAAAGGGAGGTGTTACATAACATGATAATTATTTAAGAGCATGTTATGTCAATGCCAAACTTCGTACTGTCACTTTGATGCCTATGATTGTTTATTCAGTTAGCCGAAAGGCTATGTATAGTATAGACATGTATTAGTATGCTCCTCTGTTATATGAGTTATATATTAAATGTATCTGTTGTACGTGTAGTAATAAATCAACATATTGTGATGCTATGATTTGTATCATTTGTATCTCCATGTAACTTATAAGAAGAATCCCCAAGATATTCAACGTAGAGATCCTGGCTGGAACATCAAACATGGTGTCAGAATCAGAACCTGAAGCTAAAATATAATAAAAAAGAAAAACAAAATATTAACCGAAGAGTGGGTACTTCAACAACAACTTCTGCGGGTGTGGCGTTTTTCGAAAAGAAACGGTGGTAAAAAAGAAAAGTGAAGACCTTGCAATGGCTGGAAACGGTGTACAAAAACTTGAAATATCTACCGAAATTATCAACAATAATGCTGAGAATTTCAAGAAATGGGCGCAATCATTCGAAATATATCTACTGGCATCGGGTACAGAGAAAACTGAAGACAGAAGAAAAATAGCGTTAATGCTACATTCCATGGGAGAAAAAGGTCTAAATATCTACAATTCCTTCAATTTGGACCTAGATAAAGCTACATTTCAAGAGGTCAAGACAAAATTCGTCGAGTATTTTGAACCCAAGAAGAATCTGACGGTAGCAAGACACAAATTTTTTACGCTGAAACAACGCATGAACGAGTCTCTGGACAACTTTCTTATGGAATTGGAAAATGCAAGTCATGCCTGTGAGTTTGGTTCGCTCCGCGATTCCCTAGTAAGGGACATCCTTATTGCGAATATGGCCACAAACTTCTCGCAATTTCGTCAGAAACTCCTACTAGAGCAAGATTTGACCCTAGAAAAAGCCAAACTTTTGTGTAGAACCCTCACCATGGCACAAAAAAGCGAGGAATCAATGAATTCAACAGACAAGAAAGAAGAAGAAGCCACAGTATACAAGATACACAGAAGTCGTCGGGCCACTTCATATCAGAAAAGAAGAAAATCAAGGTCTCCGTCGCGCCAAGGTCAACCGAGATCAGCCACACCTGGATCCAGAGCAAAATGTGTGAAGTGCAACACAGCCCATGGTCCGCGCAATTGTCCAGCTTGGAAGCACAGATGCAGGTCATGTTTTAAATATGGACATTTTACCAATTTGTGTTTTAAAAAGAAGAATAGTGTCAGGAATATAGCTTCTGAAATAGGGAAAATGGGTCTCGATGATGAATCGAGTGTTGCTCAAAACAATACTCATACTGAGAGATTCACTATTGGGGCGTTATTCAATATTAAAAACATAAATTCTCAAAATACCAGTACAAATTTGATTAAAGAAAATTCCTGGCATTATTTTTTAAAAATAAACAATAAGAATGTAGATTGTTTAATTGACACTGGGGCAGACATAAATATGATGTCTTATAAAGTTTTTAAAGAATTAAATCTTAAATTTGATAAGCAAAGCAAAGAGCAATGTAAAAAATATAATGTCTATGCTTATGGTGGAAGTAGAGTTCCCATATTGTCAGTGTCAAACATATGGTGTGTTTTTGAAAACAAAACAGAACCTGAATGTATTAATTTTGTGATAACTAGTTTAGATTGTCCTACTGTGATAGGCTTGCCCACTTGTATAAAGCTAAATTTAATATTAAAAAATTTCAACTTAAAAATAGATCAAAAAACTTGTGACAAAATTGTAATCAAGTATAATGATGTGTTTCAGGGTCTAGGCTGTCTCCCATACGAACACAGAATAGTGTTAAGAAAAGATGCTGTGCCGTGCATAGATCCACCCAGGAAGGTGCCATTTGCTCTGGTGGAGCCGTTGCGGAAGGAGCTCGAACTCATGGAGGAATTGGGGATCATCCAGAAAGTCCATGAACCAACTCTCTGGGTGAGTAGCTTAGTTATCACCATGAAAAAGTATGGTGGATTAAGAGTTTGCCTAGATCCTAGAAATTTAAATAAAAACTTATTGAGATGTCATTATCCCATTAAAAATATTGATGAAGTAAGGTCTAAATTGTCCGGAGCCTCATATTTCTCACATTTAGATGCATTTTCTGGATTTTATAATATAAAATTAACTAAAGAGAGCAGTGACCTTTGTACTTTTCAAACTCCCTTTGGTAGATATAAATTTTTGAGATTACCTTTCGGAATAAGCACGGCAACAGAAATTTTCTATAAAACTATGATAGATTTATTCGGAGAAATTGAGGGAATAATAATTTGGTGTGATGACATTTTAGTATATGGGGAAACAATTGAAGTACACAATAAAAGATTAGAAATGTTTCTTGACAGAGCCAGACAGATGAACTTGAAGTTAAATAAGTCAAAATGCAAATTTCTTTTAGAAGAAATAGCATATTTGGGTTATATTTTTAGTAAACAAGGTATAAAAGTTGATCCAGAGAAAGTTAAAGCTATAAAAGACATGCCCATTCCTAAAAATACAAAAGATTTACAAAGGTTTTTGGGCATGGTAAATTTTTTAGGATCCTTTATAGAAAATTTAGCGGATAAAACTAGTATCTTGAGAAATTTGCTTAAAAAAGATGTAGTATGGCTATGGGATGATAATTGTCAGGAATGCTTTAATTCATTAAAAGAGGTCATATCCAAAGCGCCCGTGTTAGCTAATTATGATTGTAACTCACCTTTGACTTTGTCGGTAGATTCATCAAAGAATGCTGTCGGTGCCGTCATTATGCAAAACAAACGTCCCATTGCGTACAGTTCAAGAACGCTTACAAGCTCACAACAAAATTATTCTCAAATTGAAAAGGAGTTGTTTGCTATACAGTTTGGATGTAATAAATTTCACCAATATATTTATGGCAGTAGAATAACTGTACAAACTGACCATAAACCGCTTATTTATTTATTTAAAAAACCTCTTCATGAAGTACCTGCTAGGCTACAAAGAATGATGCTTTCATTGCAAGGCTATAACTTAGATGTGATACATGTACCTGGTAAATATATGTACATAGCTGATACATTATCACGAGCATCACTTAGTGATATCTATATACCTGAATATGAACAAGATTTAGAATTTCATGTAAATTCAATTTTTTCTAACATATCTGTGAGCAAGCCATATTTGAATTTAATATTAACAGAAAGTAATAAAGATGAATCATTAAATTTGCTTAAATCTTACATTCAAAATGGTTGGCCTTCCAGCAAAAACAAAGTAGGCTGTTTGGTGAAACCATATTGGAATTTTCAAAATGAAATACATATAATGAATAACTTACTATTTAAGGGAAATAGGCTTATAATTCCTAAATCTTTGCAAAAACAGATATTAGATAAGATTCACTGTGGTCACTTGGGTATAAATAAAACGCTAAATGTTGCTAGAGAAACAGTTTATTGGCCTAATATAAATGTAGATATTAAAAATTTAATTGATCAATGTTTAGTATGTGCTAAGTTTAAGCCAAACACAACTAATGAACCGTTGCAGTGCTATGAGATGAGTTACCTGCCTTGGCAACAAGTCGGTGTAGATTTATTATACTTTGACGGTGAAAATTTCCTTGTTTGTATGGATTATTATTCCAAGTATATTGAGCTTGCTTCGTTGCACAAAAATTACACTGTGGACAATGTTGTCAAACACCTAAAGTCTTTCTTTGCTAGACATGGAATCCCAAAATCATTGATATCCGACAACGGTCCACCGTTCAACTCATGTAAATTCAGATCATTCCTGGTTGATTGGGATGTTGAGCACATAACTACTAGTCCTTACTGGTCCAGATCCAATGGGCAAGCTGAGAGCGCTGTAAAGATAGTAAAAGATATTTTAAGAAAATGCAAACAAAATAATTCTGATATATATTTGGCCTTGTTACATTATCGCAACACGGCTAAAGGAAATTTTCATAGTCCTGCGAAGTTACTAATGTCAAGGAATTTGAGAATAAACTTACCTATTCTAGAAAATAGATTAAAACCTGAAATTGTAAAATTTTCAACATACGAGAGATGTTATAAACAAAGCAGAGACAGAATGTCTTTTTATTTTGACAGGAAGGCTAGGCAAACGTCATATTTCTTTCAGCCAGGAGATGACATTTTTTTTAAAAGAAATCCCAAATCCTGCTGGACGCCGGGAATTATTAAAGAGAAATTGAAATGCGGTAGATCTTATTATGTAGTAGATTTAAATGGTACTGTTTATAGGAGGAATAGAGGACACATTAGACCTAGAAAAAGTGACATAACAAACGAAAATTCTTCTCCTTCTTTTTCTGGTAGTGAACTGAGCGCTGGCAAAAATAACAGTGTGGTTCCCCTAATGGATATTGTTGACCCCATGAGTTCGGCATACCTCGGAAACGGTCCTGTTCAAAATTGTGTAATGATGATAACTGTGTTCCTATGGAGAGTCCAGCCAATAATAATTATGTAACCAGATCTGGTAGAAATATAAAACGTCCTAAAATGTATATGCATGAAAAATTTGATTAGTTATGTATAGTAGTAAGTTTCTAGTTGTATAGTTCAAAATATTAAGTTGTATTCTTCTTGAAAAGGGAGGTGTTACATAACATGATAATTATTTAAGAGCATGTTATGTCAATGCCAAACTTCGTACTGTCACTTTGATGCCTATGATTGTTTATTCAGTTAGCCGAAAGGCTATGTATAGTATAGACATGTATTAGTATGCTCCTCTGTTATATGAGTTATATATTAAATGTATCTGTTGTACGTGTAGTAATAAATCAACATATTGTGATGCTATGATTTGTATCATTTGTATCTCCATGTAACTTATAAGAAGAATCCCCAAGATATTCAACGTAGAGATCCTGGCTGGAACATCAAACATGGTGTCAGAATCAGAACCTGAAGCTAAAATATAATAAAAAAGAAAAACAAAATATTAACCGAAGAGTGGGTACTTCAACAACAACTTCTGCGGGTGTGGCGTTTTTCGAAAAGAAACGGTGGTAAAAAAGAAAAGTGAAGACCTTGCAATGGCTGGAAACGGTGTACAAAAACTTGAAATATCTACCGAAATTATCAACAATAATGCTGAGAATTTCAAGAAATGGGCGCAATCATTCGAAATATATCTACTGGCATCGGGTACAGAGGAAAACTGAAGACAGAAGAAAAATAGCGTTAATGCTACATTCCATGGGAGAAAAAGGTCTAAATATCTACAATTCCTTCAATTTGGACCTAGATAAAGCTACATTTCAAGAGGGTCAAGACAAAATTCGTCGAGTATTTTGAACCCAAGAAGAATCTGACGGTAGCAAGACACAAATTTTTTACGCTGAAACAACGCATGAACGAGTCTCTGGACAACTTTCTTATGGAATTGGAAAATGCAAGTCATGCCTGTGAGTTTGGTTCGCTCCGCGATTCCCTAGTAAGGGACATCCTTATTGCGAATATGGCCACAAACTTCTCGCAATTTCGTCAGAAACTCCTACTAGAGCAAGATTTGACCCTAGAAAAAGCCAAACTTTTGTGTAGAACCCTCACCATGGCACAAAAAAGCGAGGAATCAATGAATTCAACAGACAAGAAAGAAGGAAGAAGCCACAGT
>CAJQFG010000016.1:7500-17500 GCA_905404095.1 Glaucopsyche alexis
ACCTAACCTAACCTAACCTAACCTAACCTAACCTAACCTAACCTAACCTAACCTAACCTAACCTAACCTAACCTAACCTAACCTAACCTAACCTAACCTAACCTAACCTAACCTAACCTAACCTAACCTAACCTAACCTAACCTAACCTAACCTAACCTAACCTAACCTAACCTAACCTAACCTAACCTAACCTAACCTAACCTAACCTAACCTAACCTAACCTAACCTAACCTAACCTAACCTAACCTAACCTAACCTAACCTAACCTAACCTAACCTAACCTAACCTAACCTAACCTAACCTAACCTAACCTAACCTAACCTAACCTAACCTAACCTAACCTAACCTAACCTAACCTAACCTAACCTAACCTAACCTAACCTAACCTAACCTAACCTAACCTAACCTAACCTAACCTAACCTAACCTAACCTAACCTAACCTAACCTAACCTAACCTAACCTAACCTAACCTAACCTAACCTAACCTAACCTAACCTAACCTAACCTAACCTAACCTAACCTAACCTAACCTAACCTAACCTAACCTAACCTAACCTAACCTAACCTAACCTAACCTAACCTAACCTAACCTAACCTAACCTAACCTAACCTAACCTAACCTAACCTAACCTAACCTAACCTAACCTAACCTAACCTAACCTAACCTAACCTAACCTAACCTAACCTAACCTAACCTAACCTAACCTAACCTAACCTAACCTAACCTAACCTAACCTAACCTAACCTAACCTAACCTAACCTAACCTAACCTAACCTAACCTAACCTAACCTAACCTAACCTAACCTAACCTAACCTAACCTAACCTAACCTAACCTAACCTAACCTAACCTAACCTAACCTAACCTAACCTAACCTAACCTAACCTAACCTAACCTAACCTAACCTAACCTAACCTAACCTAGCCTAACCTAACCTAACCTAACCTAACCTAACCTAACCTAACCTAACCTAACCTAACCTAACCTAACCTAACCTAACCTAACCTAACCTAACCTAACCTAACCTAACCTAACCTAACCTAACCTAACCTAACCTAACCTAACCTAACCTAACCTAACCTAACCTAACCTAACCTAACCTAACCTAACCTAACCTAACCTAACCTAACCTAACCTAACCTAACCTAACCTAACCTAACCTAACCTAACCTAACCTAACCTAACCTAACCTAACCTAACCTAACCTAACCTAACCTAACCTAACCTAACCTAGCCTAACCTAACCTAACCTAACCTAACCTAACCTAACCTAACCTAACCTAACCTAACCTAACCTAACCTAACCTAACCTAACCTAACCTAACCTAACCTAACCTAACCTAACCTAACCTAACCTAACCTAACCTAACCTAACCTAACCTAACCTAACCTAACCTAACCTAACCTAACCTACACTAACCTAACCTAACCTAACCTAACCTAACCTAACCTAACCTAACCTAACCTAACCTAACCTAACCTAACCTAACCTAACCTAACCTAACCTAACCTAACCTAACCTAACCTAACCTAACCTAACCTAACCTAACCTAACCTAACCTAACCTAACCTAACCTAACCTAACCTAACCTAACCTAACCTAACCTAACCTAACCTAACCTAACCTAACCTAACCTAACCTAACCTAACCTAACCTAACCTAACCTAACCTAACCTAACCTAACCTAACCTAACCTAACCTAACCTAACCTAACCTAACCTAACCTAACCTAACCTAACCTAACCTAACCTAACCTAACCTAACCTAACCTAACCTAACCTAACCTAACCTAACCTAACCTAACCTAACCTAACCTAACCTAACCTAACCTAACCTAACCTAACCTAACCTAACCTAACCTAACCTAACCTAACCTAACCTAACCTAACCTAACCTAACCTAACCTAACCTAACCTAACCTAACCTAACCTAACCTAACCTAACCTAACCTAACCTAACCTAACCTAACCTAACCTAACCTAACCTAACCTAACCTAACCTAACCTAACCTAACCTAACCTAACCTAACCTAACCTAACCTAACCTAACCTAACCTAACCTAACCTAACCTAACCTAACCTAACCTAACCTAACCTAACCTAACCTAACCTAACCTAACCTAACCTAACCTAACCTAACCTAACCTAACCTAACCTAACCTAACCTAACCTAACCTAACCTAACCTAACCTAACCTAACCTAACCTAACCTAACCTAACCTAACCTAACCTAACCTAACCTAACCTAACCTAACCTAACCTAACCTAACCTAACCTAACCTAACCTAACCTAACCTAACCTAACCTAACCTAACCTAACCTAACCTAACCTAACCTAACCTAACCTAACCTAACCTAACCTAACCTAACCTAACCTAACCTAACCTAACCTAACCTAACCTAACCTAACCTAACCTAACCTAACCTAACCTAACCTAACCTAACCTATCCTAACCTAACCTAACCTAACCTAACCTAGCCTAACCTAACCTAACCTAACCTAACCTAACCTAACCTAACCTAACCTAACCTAACCTAACCTAACCTAACCTAACCTAACCTAACCTAACCTAACCTAACCTAACCTAACCTAACCTAACCTAACCTAACCTAACCTAACCTAACCTAACCTAACCTAACCTAACCTAACCTAACCTAACCTAACCTAACCTAACCTAACCTAACCTAACCTAACCTAACCTAACCTAACCTAACCTAACCTAACCTAACCTAACCTAACCTAACCTAACCTAACCTAACCTAACCTAACCTAACCTAACCTAACCTAACCTAACCTAACCTAACCTAACCTAACCTAACCTAACCTAACCTAACCTAACCTAACCTAACCTAACCTAACCTAACCTAACCTAACCTAACCTAACCTAACCTAACCTAACCTAACCTAACCTAACCTAACCTAACCTAACCTAACCTAACCTAACCTAACCTAACCTAACCTAACCTAACCTAACCTAACCTAACCTAACCTAACCTAACCTAACCTAACCTAACCTAACCTAACCTAACCTAACCTAACCTAACCTAACCTAACCTAACCTAACCTAACCTAACCTAACCTAGCCTAACCTAACCTAACCTAACCTAACCTAACCTAACCTAACCTAACCTAACCTAACCTAACCTAACCTAACCTAACCTAACCTAACCTAACCTAACCTAACCTAACCTAACCTAACCTAACCTAACCTAACCTAACCTAACCTAACCTAACCTAACCTAACCTAACCTAACCTAACCTAACCTAACCTGACCTAACCTAACCTAACCTAACCTAACCTAACCTAACCTAACCTAACCTAACCTAACCTAACCTAACCTAACCTAACCTAACCTAACCTAACCTAACCTAACCTAACCTAACCTAACCTAACCTAACCTAACCTAACCTAACCTAACCTAACCTAACCTAACCTAACCTAACCTAACCTAACCTAACCTAACCTAACCTAACCTAACCTAACCTAACCTAACCTAACCTAACCTAACCTAACCTAACCTAACCTAACCTAACCTAACCTAACCTAACCTAACCTAACCTAACCTAACCTAACCTAACCTAACCTAACCTAACCTAACCTAACCTAACCTAACCTAACCTAACCTAACCTAACCTAACCTAACCTAACCTAACCTAACCTAACCTAACCTAACCTAACCTAACCTAACCTAACCTAACCTAACCTAACCTAACCTAACCTAACCTAACCTAACCTAACCTAACCTAACCTAACCTAACCTAACCTAACCTAACCTAACCTAACCTAACCTAACCTAACCTAACCTAACCTAACCTAACCTAACCTAACCTAACCTAACCTAACCTAACCTAACCTAACCTAACCTAACCTAACCTAACCTAACCTAACCTAACCTAACCTAACCTAACCTAACCTAACCTAACCTAACCTAACCTAACCTAACCTAACCTAACCTAACCTAACCTAACCTAACCTAACCTAACCTAACCTAACCTAACCTAACCTAACCTAACCTAACCTAACCTAACCTAACCTAACCTAACCTAACCTAACCTAACCTAACCTAACCTAACCTAACCTAACCTAACCTAACCTAACCTAACCTAACCTAACCTAACCTAACCTAACCTAACCTAACCTAACCTAACCTAACCTAACCTAACCTAACCTAACCTAACCTAACCTAACCTAACCTAACCTAACCTAACCTAACCTAACCTAACCTAACCTAACCTAACCTAACCTAACCTAACCTAACCTAACCTAACCTAACCTAACCTAACCTAACCTAACCTAACCTAACCTAACCTAACCTAACCTAACCTAACCTAACCTAACCTAACCTAACCTAACCTAACCTAACCTAACCTAACCTAACCTAACCTAACCTAACCTAACCTAACCTAACCTAACCTAACCTAACCTAACCTAACCTAACCTAACCTAACCTAACCTAACCTAACCTAACCTAACCTAACCTAACCTAACCTAACCTAACCTAACCTAACCTAACCTAACCTAACCTAACCTAACCTAACCTAACCTAACCTAACCTAACCTAACCTAACCTAACCTAACCTAACCTAACCTAACCTAACCTAACCTAACCTAACCTAACCTAACCTAACCTAACCTAACCTAACCTAACCTAACCTAACCTAACCTAACCTAACCTAACCTAACCTAACCTAACCTAACCTAACCTAACCTAACCTAACCTAACCTAACCTAACCTAACCTAACCTAACCTAACCTAACCTAACCTAACCTAACCTAACCTAACCTAACCTAACCTAACCTAACCTAACCTAACCTAACCTAACCTAACCTAACCTAACCTAACCTAACCTAACCTAACCTAACCTAACCTAACCTAACCTAACCTAACCTAACCTAACCTAACCTAACCTAACCTAACCTAACCTAACCTAACCTAACCTAACCTAACCTAACCTAACCTAACCTAACCTAACCTAACCTAACCTAACCTAACCTAACCTAACCTAACCTAACCTAACCTAACCTAACCTAACCTAACCTAACCTAACCTAACCTAACCTAACCTAACCTAACCTAACCTAACCTAACCTAACCTAACCTAACCTAACCTAACCTAACCTAACCTAACCTAACCTAACCTAACCTAACCTAACCTAACCTAACCTAACCTAACCTAACCTAACCTAACCTAACCTAACCTAACCTAACCTAACCTAACCTAACCTAACCTAACCTAACCTAACCTAACCTAACCTAACCTAACCTAACCTAACCTAACCTAACCTAACCTAACCTAACCTAACCTAACCTAACCTAACCTAACCTAACCTAACCTAACCTAACCTAACCTAACCTAACCTAACCTAACCTAACCTAACCTAACCTAACCTAACCTAACCTAACCTAACCTAACCTAACCTAACCTAACCTAACCTAACCTAACCTAACCTAACCTAACCTAACCTAACCTAACCTAACCTAACCTAACCTAACCTAACCTAACCTAACCTAACCTAACCTAACCTAACCTAACCTAACCTAACCTAACCTAACCTAACCTAACCTAACCTAACCTAACCTAACCTAACCTAACCTAACCTAACCTAACCTAACCTAACCTAACCTAACCTAACCTAACCTAACCTAACCTAACCTAACCTAACCTAACCTAACCTAACCTAGCCTAACCTAACCTAACCTAACCTAACCTAACCTAACCTAACCTAACCTAACCTAACCTAACCTAACCTAACCTAACCTAACCTAACCTAACCTAACCTAACCTAACCTAACCTAACCTAACCTAACCTAACCTAACCTAACCTAACCTAACCTAACCTAACCTAACCTAACCTAACCTAACCTAACCTAACCTAACCTAACCTAACCTAACCTAACCTAACCTAACCTAACCTAACCTAACCTAACCTAACCTAACCTAACCTAACCTAACCTAACCTAACCTAACCTAACCTAACCTAACCTAACCTAACCTAACCTAACCTAACCTAACCTAACCTAACCTAACCTAACCTAACCTAACCTAACCTAACCTAACCTAACTAACCTAACCTAACCTAACCTAACCTAACCTAACCTAACCTAACCTAACCTAACCTAACCTAACCTAACCTAACCTAACCTAACCTAACCTAACCTAACCTAACCTAACCTAACCTAACCTAACCTAACCTAACCTAACCTAACCTAACCTAACCTAACCTAACCTAACCTAACCTAACCTAACCTAACCTAACCTAACCTAACCTAACCTAACCTAACCTAACCTAACCTAACCTAACCTAACCTAACCTAACCTAACCTAACCTAACCTAACCTAACCTAACCTAACCTAACCTAACCTAACCTAACCTAACCTAACCTAACCTAACCTAACCTAACCTAACCTAACCTAACCTAACCTAACCTAACCTAACCTAACCTAACCTAACCTAACCTAACCTAACCTAACCTAACCTAACCTAACCTAACCTAACCTAACCTAACCTAACCTAACCTAACCTAACCTAACCTAACCTAACCTAACCTAACCTAACCTAACCTAACCTAACCTAACCTAACCTAACCTAACCTAACCTAACCTAACCTAACCTAACCTAACCTAACCTAACCTAACCTAACCTAACCTAACCTAACCTAACCTAACCTAACCTAACCTAACCTAACCTAACCTAACCTAACCTAACCTAACCTAACCTAACCTAACCTAACCTAACCTAACCTAACCTAACCTAACCTAACCTAACCTAACCTAACCTAACCTAACCTAACCTAACCTAACCTAACCTAACCTAACCTAACCTAACCTAACCTAACCTAACCTAACCTAACCTAACCTAACCTAACCTAACCTAACCTAACCTAACCTAACCTAACCTAACCTAACCTAACCTAACCTAACCTAACCTAACCTAACCTAACCTAACCTAACCTTTTTTTTTTTTTTTTTTTTTTTTTTTTTTTTTTTTTTTTTTTTTTGTTTCCGGAGGGGAAAATGCATTACGCATACCACCCAGGCGCAGGGGGGCACCCGAGTGGTGATGTGGGACTCCCGTATAGGCTAATGGGACCCACGGTATACCCACTAAAAACCACCCCCCACCTTCCTCCTCGCCGCCTTGTGACGGGGCCACGGGAACGATACACACATCCGCGACCCCGCCGGCGGCAGCCGCCCACAAGCGGCTCCATCCAAGGCCCGAAGGCCCCAGGCGCACCAGATGGTAAGGTGCGCCTCCCTCCTCGGCCTCCACCAGTACTGTAGCAGACTCCCCCCGAGTCTGCTACTAGGAGGCCACGGATACCAGCCTCCACAACCGGTACCCGGTGGCAGATCTGGGCTATGGTTCTGCCACCGACCACACCTCGGACGCAGAGGATAGGGCAAGCGGCGCACCGTAATACCAACTTGCCTCTTCCTCTGCGGCCCCACCAATGCCGTTAACCTTACGGAACGGCCCCGCCAGCTCGCAGGGGGGTAGGGAGAGTAGCACAACACCACCACGCCTCTCCCCCTGCGATCCCTCCACGGCCGCAGAAGATAGGGAGTACGGCGCACCGTAATACCGGCACTCCTCTTCTTCTGCGGTCCCACCTCCTAGCGCGTCCGCAGCGGACTCCTCCAGCCCGCTGGGAGCGCCCACCTCGGGCCAGCCGGCGGCAAACAAGCCGGCCCTGGTTGCCTCTTCGCTTCACCGTGGGTGTCCAGTCCACGGTTACTAAGCCCCACCGCCACGTCAAGGCGTGCAACCATCGGGGAGAACCTAACCTAACCTAACCTAACCTAACCTAACCTAACCTAACCTAACCTAACCTAACCTAACCTAACCTAACCTAACCTAACCTAACCTAACCTAACCTAACCTAACCTAACCTAACCTAACCTAACCTAACCTAACCTAACCTAACCTAACCTAACCTAACCTAACCTAACCTAACCTAACCTAACCTAACCTAACCTAACCTAACCTAACCTAACCTAACCTAACCTAACCTAACCTAACCTAACCTAACCTAACCTAACCTAACCTAACCTAACCTAACCTGGCCTAACCTAACCTAACCTAACCTAACCTAACCTAACCTAACCTAACCTAACCTAACCTAACCTAACCTAACCTAACCTAACCTAACCTAACCTAACCTAACCTAACCTAACCTAACCTAACCTAACCTAACCTAACCTAACCTAACCTAACCTAACCTAACCTAACCTAACCTAACCTAACCTAACCTAACCTAACCTAACCTAACCTAACCTAACCTAACCTAACCTAACCTAACCTAACCTAACCTAACCTAACCTAACCTAACCTAACCTAACCTAACCTAACCTAACCTAACCTAACCTAACCTAACCTAACCTAACCTAACCTAACCTAACCTAACCTAACCTAACCTAACCTAACCTAACCTAACCTAACCTAACCTAACCTAACCTAACCTAACCTAACCTAACCTAACCTAACCTAACCTAACCTAACCTAACCTAACCTAACCTAACCTAACCTAACCTAACCTAACCTTTTTTTTTTTTTTTTTTTTTTTTGTTTCCGGGGGGGAAAATGCATTACGCATACCACCCAGGCGCAGGGGGCACCCGAGTGGTGATGTGGGACTCCCGTATAGGCTAATGAGACCCACGGTATACCCACTAAAAACCACCCCCCACCTTCCTCCTCGCCGCCCTATGACGGGGCCACGGGAACGATAAACACATCCGCGACCCCGCCGGCGGCAGCCGCTCACAAGCGGCTCCATTCAAGGCCCGAAGGCCCCAGGCGCACCAGATGGTAAGGTGCGCCTCCCTCCTCGGCCTCCACCAGTACTGTAGCAGACTCCCCCCGAGTATGCTACTAGGAGGCCACGGATACCAGCCTCCACAACCGGTACCCGGTGGCAGATCTGACGTATGGTTCTGCCACCGACCACACCTCGGCCGCAGAGGATAGGGCAAGCGGCGCACCGTAATACCAACTTGCCTCTTCCTCTGCGGCCCCACCAATGCCGTTAACCGTACGGAACGGCCCCGCCAGCTCGCAGGGGGATAGGGAGAGTGGCACAACACCACCACGCCTCTCCCCCTGCGATCCCTCCACGGCCGCAGAAGATAGGGAGTACGGCGCACCGTAATACCGGCACTCCTCTTCTTCTGCGGTCCCACCTCTAAGCGCGTCCGTAGCAGACTCCTCCAGTCCGCTGGGAGCGCCCTCCTCGGGCCAGCCGTTGGCAAACAAGCCGGCCCCGGTTGCCTCTTCGCTTCACCGTGGGTGTCCAGTCCACGGTTACTAAGCCCCACCGCCACGACAAGGCGTGCAACCATCGGGGGGAACCTAACCTAACCTAACCTAACCTAACCTAACCTAACCTAACCTAACCTAACCTAACCTAACCTAACCTAACCTAACCTAACCTAACCTAACCTAACCTAACCTAACCTAACCTAACCTAACCTAACCTAACCTAACCTAACCTAACCTAACCTAACCTAACCTAACCTAACCTAACCTAACCTAACCTAACCTAACCTAACTAACCTAACCTAACCTAACCTAACCTAACCTAACCTAACCTAACCTAAACCTAACCTAACCTAACCTAACCTAACCTAACCTAACCTAACCTAACCTAACCTAACCTAACCTAACCTAACCTAACCTAACCTAACCTAACCTAACCTAACCTAACCTAACCTAACCTAACCTAACCTAACCTAACCTAACCTAACCTAACTAACCTAACCTAACCTAACCTAACCTAACCTAACCTAACCTAACCTAACCTAACTACCTAACCTAACCTAACCTAACCTAACCTAACCTAACCTAACCTAACCTAACCTAACCTAACCTAACCAACCTAACCTAACCTAACCTAACCTAACCTACCTACCTAACCTAACCTAACCTAACCTAACCTAACCTAACCTAACCTAACCTAACCTAACCTAACCTAACCTAACCTAACCTAACCTAA
>CAJQFG010000017.1:0-19978 GCA_905404095.1 Glaucopsyche alexis
GCGCGAAGGCCTATTTTTGTTCATAACAAACTGAGCTTTATCGAAAAGGCAACAACGTACAACCTAATGAGTAATGACAATCACTCAACTCGAACGCGGCTCGATTGTTGAGAATCTGTACTTTGTGGCCGAGTAGATAAAGTTCAATTTGCGGTGGTGGCATTGGGATTCTTATCAAGTGGCCATATTTGCCTTAAATTGTGTCCCGATCGCAACCTCGAAGGCAGCAGCCGCTTCCTTTTCAGTCGTCTAGCCTGCCCTGCCCTGCTCATTCCATGTTCTCGTTTTTTTATTGCCAGAGTTATTTGGCTTCGCTCTTGCCAGAGCCAGATAAACCCAGACACAGCGAGAAGTATTATGTGTCCCAATTAAAGTTTTGTCCAAAGTAAACTAGACAAAAATTCTACTGATATTAATATGATTTTAAGCTACTTTTTATTTTTATTGTATAATATTACTATCATGTAATCGTAAACTTCCTATGAATAATGCTACTAATATTATAAATGTGAATCTTTGTGAGGATATATGGATGGGTGGATGGATGTATGTAATATGTATGGATATTGGATGGACTACTAAACTTATTATAAATGTGAAAGTTTGTGAGGATATATGTATGGATGGTTTGTTCCTCGTTCACAAACACTTCTGAACGAATTTTGATGAAATTCGGTATGATAGTAGTTTGGGCTCTGGATTAAAACATAGGCTACTTTTTATCCCGAAAAAGTACAGTATTCCCGAGGGATACTATATTTACGCGGGCGGAGCCGCGAGCAACAGCTAGTATTTTATAATGATTAAATTAGTTATTACACAGATATTAAACACAAATTTTACGATTGTTTTAGGAAACAGCTACTGATGGGTTTTTTATACGTAATCCATATACGGTATTATTAAATAATTAGTGATAATGATTTTCATTGCACACCATAAGCGTTTCGAAATCGTTAGGAATTCAATTATAAGATAATACATTTCCTTTTGAAATTACTTATTGTGAAAGGAATAATAGCTTGCTTCTATGGTTTTATGATGAAAATCAATCCGTTTCGCTCCTAAATCCACTGCAATGATTATGCACTAGGGAATATTATTCGAATATTCGAATATTCGTTTTATTCGAATATTCGACGATTTCATTATTCGAATATGACTGGGTTCAATATTCGAATATTTCGAATAAAACGAATAATAAAAAATATTTATTTATTTATCAAAAATATGTTAATAATAGCAATAAACTTGTACATAAACCAGAATGTTTCGTTATTTAATAGATTACTTTTATTATTTATTAATATTGTCGTCAGTAATATCCTAAAACAGATTTTACTACACTGTTTGTGAAAGAATACATACAAATAAAATAATATTTAAGATGATTTTTTTTGCTACAGGCGTCAGCGAAAGAAATCCATACTCACACGCTTGTCAAAATAACCTAACCAAGAGCGTGTTATGACGTGTCTAAGGAGGGTTCTGTTACTATAAAGCGTAATACGATTTTTAGTTTCTTAACCTTACTGTTCGATTTCGTTTAAAATAACTTTCCTAAAGAGAATTTAACATGATCTACCAGCATGGAAAATTGTAAGTTCCTAATCTTCATAGTTCAGAAATGACAGAAAGGGGTGAAACCAATTTGGAGGCCGATTACTTGGAAATGTTTGACTTCGTAAATGTCATGTATAAATCTTTTCCTTTATTTTAAAAGACATAATATTCAACACACTTGGCAACCGGGATGGTTTTCCATACTCGTGAAGTGTTTATAACTATGTAATAAAATTATATTTTTTTATCAAACCAAAACCGATATCTAGACGGAATATAGCTAGAAGAGCAGATAGAAAGAGAGACAGGTGGACGAACAGAGTGAAACGATAAAGGATACCTGTTAAGTTGATTATTACAGTATTACACTGGCCTGCAAAACACTAGTTCTAACAAATCGTTTCAAATTTCATACTTTTCAAAATAATTATAACAAGACTTATCAGCTTTTAAAAGTAATCTCTTTAAAAGTAATAAATTATATATATATATATATATATATATATACCGATAAAAATAATATACCGATATATATATATATATATATATATATATATATATATATATATATATATATATATATATATATATATATATATATATATATATATATATATATATATATATATATATATATATATATATATATATATATATATATATATATATATATATATATATATATATATATATATATATATATATATATATATATATATATATATATATATATATATATATATATATATATATATATATATATATATATATATATATATATCGGTATATTATTTTTATCTTTAAACAAAAATTAACCATTTTAATCTTAGTCTTACTACATACTACATTTACACGTTATATAAAATTGCAGTTTTGAATAACTCCTCGAGGCCTGACAACAGCTTGGAGGAGGTTTGTCATACTGGAAACGGGGTTTTTGAGCTGAATTATGCAATATTCTCTCCTATTCTTATATCAGGGCGTATTTTAGTGCTGTGAGGGTACTAACTGTAGGTGATAATTTGCGGCTTCTCACTAGCTCTAGCTAGTACCTTCTAAGCTCTTCTCGGGGTATACTTAATCGGGTTGAGGTGAGGACATTAAAGAGAATCTTTAAGAATCTCTTGACCATATCTTTCTCCGGGTAGAGGTCCAATTGTCATTATGTGGCCACATACTCAGCGCGGACTCCTGAAAGTATGCCAGCCCATTGTATAGGTACTATACCTGAGCATACTGGACTCTATCTGAAAAGTAAGCTTGAAGATATCCCCTACCAGGTCACGTTTACTTAGCCTCCCTTCAGAAGTTCACTTTAACTTGTGAAGTTAGTGAGTAAATCCACTCATCTGGGACCAAAATTCTGGACTATTCTCGTTCATCCTTTTGTATGTGTTCACGGACGTATCACAGTGTTGCTACTCGATACTAGGGCTCTCGAGTTTGGTCTCAAGGTGAGACCACTCGCCCTTCGCCTCGGTCTTAAGGGATTCAAATTTACTTAAGCAAATCTTCTTCACTGTGCCGTCAGTAACATAGTTCCCTCGGGTCTGAAGAAGTTGTTTCTGAACTTAACTTCATTTAAGTGTTGATTTTCAACAAGTGGAAACAAATGAACGGTCTTGCCAAGCGCTGAGTCTGCCATTCAATCCAAAGTCTTGCACGGCCTTGTCAATTATTTTTCAGTCTCTTTGTACCCTCGCTTCATCTTCTGAACGGTTCGTAACATGACACACTCTATTCTTGCAGTACAACGCCTGATGCCTACTTCTGCACTGATGCCTACTTTCAGAAAAACCATCACTCATTCTTTTCTATTGTTTTCTAACTTCCTTTTTGTAATAAGGCTCATCGTTGAAAAATTGAAAACATAAAGATACCAACAACACGGATAACTTGAAAATGGAAAAGGTTATTTTTGTTTTAAAGATTTTCCTCCTACTTTTTACGAACTATGAAGTTTTTTGTTATGATAACATTAAAATCTTTTTTGAGTGCTTTTTATTTTGACGGTTTATCTTGTTTACTTATTACGGTTTATATACACATGTACCGATTAGGTCTGGAGCAGACCATTATGACAGCACTATACTCGTATGTTTAGAGTTTTCAGCTGCACTATGTTAGAACAGAGCACTATTTACAGTGCATTCCGATTTCTGTGCAGTGTTCCAACTCTGCAAATATATTTCTCTCCAATTCTATACAAACTGATATATAAATAATAAAGAAATATGTTCTGTAATATTCGTGTTCTTTATAGGTATACATTAAATTATACTACCAAAAGTTTAATTTAAAAAGTTAGACTGTAGGTCTGACTCTTTAAATCGATTGACTATGTTGAATCGATCAATAGCTTAACTCAATTAAAAACCAGAAAATACGAATCTCTAAAACAAACCCCAAAAATTCTCTCCCCTAGAGGATCTTTTCCTTAATTTTTTGAAGAAACCACTTAGTTGACAACCAAATCCATGGTCTGCTCCAGACCTAAACCGTTCATGTGTTAATAGTTTTAAAAAAGTAATTGCGATTTAGTATTTTAAGTCTGAAACTTAAAAGAAGATTTTTTTTTTATCAAAAAGACGTTGATTTTTTTAGAGTAATTTGTGAAACATGTCACATTTTGATATTATTAAATATGCAGGTATATATAAACGCATTATATTCCTTGTATTTAAAGTTTATTACTAATATTCGTATTATTCGAATTATTCGAATTTATTCGAATAGTGTTTTGCCATTATTCGAATTATTCGAATAGTAAAATTTGTCGAATAATAACATTCCCTATTATGCACACGATAAGGCTATTAACTCATAAGGAAGGATTTAAAAAAATACTTTTGAAGTGTACGACTAATCGACATAAAAACATCCACAGCCGAACGTCATCCTTTAAAAACCAATCCAAAAAGAGATGTTCTAGAAATGTATAAGGCTCGGGCCAGCACTATGTACACTATATGTAAATATATAGCTACATAATATAGTAACTGTTTCCTATTTTTTATTTTATTTAATTTTACTTCGTTTCTATGTATATTTAAAAGAACTTCGTCAAGGAGAGCAACACAACGTAAAATAAAACATGGCGGATTAAATCAGAATTATCCAAAAAATGTCATTTTGACAATGACATGACTTTTGACAAAGAAAGACGTATGACATTCAAGAAGAGGTCTCTTCCTAAAACTGTCAAAAGTCAAGTCAAAACAACAGTCATGGCCGCCCTAGAAATAGGGTTCTCGCAATAAAAAACTCTTCAGATAATCATTTTTGTACGCATGAATCCTTCTTCAAATATTTTTTTTTTGTATTTTTATGAAATTCCCATATTTTTTTTCTACTTATCTATGTAGTGTATATAGAGCTGGCCCAAAATCAAACATTTCTTTTAAATCCAAATCCAACCGTCATGTTTTTAAAGTCGGTAAGAAATTAGACCAGCCACACTTCTACAGATACCTAGATATACGAGTAAGAAAGAAACTCATATTTTCACATACGTTGCGTATAAACTTCATACTTTTTTCTGACGCCCTGGTAGGTCCTCATTAAACACTGTCTCGTTGTGTCAACTAGTCACTAAACATTAGTAGTATTGATTGACGAATCTGTACCGTAACCGCTATTTTTGTCATCATCTCATGATACTTATCGACATCTCGTGAGATTTCACTATCGACTTTCAATGGTCTTACATGACATAGAGTTATTAAGGAACACCATCTTATTTATGGGACAACTAGAATATTATCATCCCTGTTTAATATTAATAAATAACTACATTAAAAAATAATTTGAACCTGTCTACGTAAATAGCTTTTGTTAAACGAGGTGTTATTACGAATCTATTGACACCTTATTCATTAAAATCGGATTAGTAGTTTAGGCGTACATACATATACTGCCAAAATCATTATCAAGCCGTAATTATAAAACTCCTTCAAATGAAATTTAAAGTATGTCAAAATAAATATCAAACAAGTTAGTAGAACTTACGTTATAGTAGACACTAGACCGTATGCCTACTGTGCATCTATTCTTCTAGATACTAATATTATATACTAATATTATAAATACGAAAGTGTGTCTGTCTGTCTGTCTGTTAGCTCTTCACGGTTTTACCGCTGAACCGATGACATAGGTGCTTTGGGTCCCGGAAAAGGATATAGGATATTTTTTATCCCAAAAAAGTAGTGTTCCCGTGGTATAATGTATTTACGCGGGCGGAGCGACGGACCTAGCTTCCGGTCCGGTAATTAATGGATAACCTTGAAATGTCTTATAGTAGAACTTATGGCCGTTCAAAAAAAAATACAAAAAAAAATCTATCATAATTAGTACCTAAGATAAGTTATTTTTAGAGAAAAGTCTATTTTTTTAGCTAATTTTTTAGTTTTTTGAACACTATGATTAGAAATGAATGAATTACATCGGTTTTTAATGTTTTCATATTGTAGTATAACTATGCTGATAGATAGAAAATAAATTGTATCACTAGCTATTGCACTTTTTTTTTTAAAAAGTATGCAAGTTGATTTATTTTAGAAAAAAATGCATAATTTATTTTTTCATCGAATTTTAAACATGGGTATAAAAAAATGTATGAAGGCATGAGTGACCAATAACTTTTAAATAATGCTGGTTTTAAGTAGATTTTATAATGGTACAATTCATCATTGTATCTACCATAAATAGTGAATTATTGCTATTAATGTAGAAAAGTGGAAAAAATTACTAAATAAATGTTTAATGTAATACTAATGCAATATGTTTTAAATTTGTTACTTTTAAGCGTGAAAAGAAAAGATTTATCCCTCCCCAATTTATTAGAAGAAGTGCCTGAGGAGCTGAGGGACTCTTATTGGTTACAAAATGACGGCTATCCTGCGCATTATGCTGTACCCGTTCGTGCATATTTCAATAATACGTACCTAAACAGATGGATGGCATCTAGGGCCAATTTTGTAGCCTCCGCGTTCACCGGATCTAAATCCATTGGATTTTTTTATTGGGGCTGCCTCGAAGAAGAGGTGTACCGTAAGTCTGTACGGTCTTTGGAAGAACTACGTAGCCGTGTTAGAGCAGCCGCATCAAAAAAGTGATATAATAATAACTCCCCACCGATATCGGTAATTACGTGCGATTCACGCAGGAGCAATTGTATAGTGCCCAAGTGTGTGCGCAGTACACAAGAGCACTCTTTCTTCCTTTACTCTCGTAATCCAGTGGGATGGATAACCGACACGACTGATGAAAGATGAGGCGCAGGTCCGACGTTTTACATGCCCATCCGACGCATAGATTAAATTATCTTTCTTGTCAGACAATCAGGTGATCAGCCTGCATTGTCCTAACCAGACTAAAAAAAAAAACATTTTTTGTTTTCCAATGCGGGAATCGAATCCACGACCTCCGAGTCGAGAGCCAATGCTCTAACCACTAGACCACGGAGGTTGTTACGTTGACGATAATATATTAGATTGCTCAGAAGACCATGTATCCGTAGATATAGGGCCTGCATAAGATTGGGAGGCCAACAATTCGAACATTTATTGTAAATACGTGTAAAATTCAGTACCTATTCTTAATGTTAAACGATGTTTTTATTAACCCTCAATGGTCAGGTACAATTATTTTTCTTAAAGTTCTCCAATTACCTACTTTCTTTCTTTAGTACATTTTTCTCCTTTTCTACATTAATAGCAATAATTCACTATTTATGGTAGATAAAATGACGAATTGTACCATTATAAAATCTACTTAAAACCAGCATTATTTAAAAATTATTGGTCACTCATGCCTTCATACATTTTTTTTAAACCCATATTGTTTAAAATTCGATAAAAAATAAATTATGCAATTTTTTCTAAAATAAATCAACTTGCATACATTTTTTAAAAAAAAGTGCAATAGCTAGTGATACAATTTATTTTCTATCTATCAGCATAGTTATACTACAATATGAAAACACTAGCGACCTGCCCCGGCTTCGCACGGGTACAATACTGATACTAATACTACAGAATGTCTTTAAACCTCTACCAAACGGGCGAAATTTAGTCAAAAGTTCAAAACAAACAGAAACAAATTATTATAGGTACCTACTAAAACTCAATGAAATAAGTAGGGTATACTTTTATCGTATGAAATACCTATATACTCTTCAGGACTAACAATACAACAAACACTAAATAAATAGGTATTCAAGTATCTATCCATCATAGTTACAACGAACACAAAACAAAAAAAATACCCAATAATCTAAACTCCGCACGCGCACCCTTGGTGACACGGGACACCCACTTCGCAACGGGCCGTGCAGCAGAAATCGTAATATTTTAATTTCGCCATAACTTCAAAACCAAACATCCAATTTTAATCATTCAAAGACCAAATATTATCTTCATAAACTGTACTTAGTGATGAAATAATTTATTTTGATAAGGATTAATAGCATGAGTAAAATAAACGCGTTTAAATATAGTCCAAAAAAAATTCAAGATTTCTAAATAAAAAAATGGTTGTTGTGCCTCACTCGACATAGATAGTGATATATATTATTATCTGTGACACCGATGGCCGTTGCCATGGTGTCAACATTGTTATGACAGTTGTAAATATCTAGCAAATAAATACTACATGTTTTAATTATTGTATTATTACTTTACAATATCTGGCGACGATGTCGACAACAGAATTAAAGAAATTGAAAAGAACCCGCGCCTCTTTACGCGCCCAACTGACTAAATTGGAGAATTACGTTAACGCTCACGAAATTTTATCATACGCGGAAACCCAAACGAGACTTCAATGTCTTCAAGAAAACCTACAGTCATTTCGGTTACTACAAGAAAAAATAGAATTTGATATCCCGGATGAAGAATTTGAAAACGAAACGGAAACCAGGTATGAAATTGAAGAGAAGTTTACACTATTGAAAACAAAATTGTTAAATATGCCAGACGGCAGACCCACAGAATTACAGAAAAAACCAGAAACCGTCAACGCGCTTGAAAGTGAAGCCGTCACGACCATTCCAAATTGGAATGTTTAGATATTTAGTCTGTCAGTCAATGGCCGACGCGCGCCTTGTAAACTTCGTTTGAAATTGACAGTTTTTAATTAATTATGCCGACTTGTGTCGTTCCCACATGTAAAAATGCTGCTGGGACTGTGAAGAAATCACATGGGATCACATTTCATCTGTAATAGTACATTTCCAATTCAGTTGAATAAATTATTGAATTTAAATCCATGTCGTAATTGTCATAGAAAATCTTGGTTTCTTTTTGTAAGTGTTGCCACAGAAAAACAGGATATTTTACCCAACTTTTTTTCAATTAATTTTTATTGAATAAATAATTGTCGAAACATAATAACGCTATTGTTTTGTAAGTGTTGCCACAAAATAATGGAACATTTTACCCAAATTTTCGTAATTAGTTAATATTAGATTTTACAATAAAATACAATATACTTTATTGCGCATAAGCGAAATTTTAATAACACGGAGAATACTTTCTTCATGATTTTGATGCGAAATTCTTCTTTATAATTACATACTCACACAGCACATACTTAAAGTCGTTTTGTGGCAGTTAAATAACGACTATATTCGAATTATATATTAACCGCTTTATATTGGGGTATCAATAAGGAAAAAATTTCTTGATACCCCAATATATATTGGGGTATCAAGAAATTTTTCCCTTATTGCTACGGACGAAAATTCACACTAGTGACAGACCACAAACCGCTTACTTCCATCTTCCATCCCCATCAAACACTCCCGGCCTTAAGTACCATGCGGCTATTTCACTACGCACATTTTTTATCAGGATTTGACTATGACGTAGAATACAGAGCCGCTTCAAAACACTGCAACGCCGACTACCTTTCAAGATTTCCGGTAGAAACGGTAAATGAAACCTATGAAGACCAACACTGCACCTTCCAACGCTCTCAAATCAACGTATTAGAAATAAGACCTGAAACTATAGTCAAAGAAACAAAAAAGGACGAGGAATTAAATATTTTGAGAGAAGCCCTACAAAGTGGCAGATCATTACGCGTAATAGGTTTCAACGACAACGAATTTACGCTTCAAGATGACTGCATTCTGAAAGGAACTCGAGTTTTTATACCGCGAAACTTACGTGACCGTGTGCTTGACGAACTCCACGCCGGGCACAGCGGTATCGTGAAAATGAAGGCTCTGGCTCGCAGTTACGTATACTGGAGAAATATCGATAGAGATATCGAACAGAAAGTTAAATCATGTAGAGCATGCCGATTACAACAAAACGAACCTCCGAAATCCCCTATACATCATTGGGAGCAACCGACGGGACCTTGGCAAAGACTGCACGTTGATTTTGCCGGACCAATCCAGGGACAACAGCTCTTTATAATCGTAGACGCATTTACAAAGTGGGTTGAAATACTTCCAACCAAAAATACTACAAGTTCCTGGTGTATCAACAAGCTCAAAGAATTATTCTCCACATTTGGTATCCCATACACACTCGTATCAGACAATGGACGACAATTTGTCTCAGAACAATTTACGAGCTTTCTCAATAGATGCGGAATGGTACATAAGACGTCGGCTCCCTACCATACAGCCACAAACGGCCAAGCAGAACGCTATGTACAAACTATAAAGAAGGCATTACGCGCAATGGTGGGGGAGGAAGGTGACCTAGGTCTATTAGGTATAGGTAATAAATTAATAACAGTGAAGACTAGACTGAGACGTTCCCCCAACACCGAAGGACAAAGTCCGTACCAATTGATATTTGGTCGCGACATAAGAACATCGCTTCACGCGATGCTTCGCAAACCGCTGTCTTCTACGGCAAGGACCAATCCCGACATACCTGCAGTTAGGGCATTCGCACCAGGCGACCGGGTCCAAGCTAGAGCCTACGCAAACCAGCGATGGGAATTTGGGACTATTATACGTCGTTTGGGCCGACTGCATTATGAGGTCCGAACGGATGCTGGTATAGTCTGGCACCGGCACCTAGAGCAGCTTTTGCCTGCGCCAGGCGTTCAATTACAGGAATAGCGGCGGAGAGCTGATATATATTATTATCTGTGACACCGATGCACAGTGTATTTTTTGTCCAAAAAATTGGCCATGCCGTTTTTATTACTTAATTTTATAGGATTTGTGATTATAAATGCAGGACGAGAACACCCGACTGCCCATTTCATATAGAAGAATGCAAATTAGTACTTGAAAAAATTTTCTATGGTTTCCAGAAAAAACATAGAAACAGTTATAGTTCAAAAGTTTGATATTCTTTCAAGATTTTATTAATTGGTCTAAATAATGTCTTAAAAGCCCTACGATAGCGAAAAACATCCAGGCTTTATTTGTTCAAGATAACGTATTTATGACTGATTTTGTAAATTTATGTTTTAATTTTTTTAACGCCATGCCGTTTCATATTTGGATTTGAAACTAAGACTGAAATATTCTTTTTATTGATACTTATAACCCAAAAAAAAAATGGGATCCAAATGAGGCGGGGCATCGGAGTTATTCAATTTTATATTATTTTGGATAGGGTTGTCACCGCATAGATGAATATTTGAAGTAGGTTTTTATATGCTCATTTTTCTAATGAAGTTCGTAACTTCAACAAAACAATTAATAGTAATAGTCTTTTTTACTTACTAGCTGCTGCCCGCGACTCCGCCCGCGTGGAAATTCATTATGTTATCCATAGTTTACATTTTCTTCGCGTTATACCTTTGCTCCCTTTTGCTTCACTGCTGTTGCACTCTTATATTGAAGTCAGTGAGATACTGAGAAGTTCAGTCACTATTTGGTTTGAACCTTTCTGTTTTTGGTTATTTATGTTTATTATACTGCATATTATATGATGTACCTCCGCCGTGTTCCATATTTGTAAGAAGTATCGATCTAAATATTTAAGTGTTAAGATTTATTTCAGCATAAAAAATCTAACATGCCTTGAATATACATAAATAATATAAATAAGTAAAAAATATATTGTCTTGTTCGCATGTACTAGTCGAAACACTGTGTGTTTGGTAGAGTAATATTTCAGGAATTTCAAGTGAAAACAAAGTTTTATTCAATTACCTAGCAGTTGCGCGCGGCTTCGCTCGCGTGACATTCAATTTCTCTGCACCTTCTTAATTTGATCGTTTTGGTATCAGAAACAGACACTTATTTTTTTAGGCATGTATTTACTTGCGAAAAAACAATTAAATTTTGGATGTGAAAATACCGAATATTGAATACTAAATTACCAAGTTGGCGAAAGAATGTAAGGAACAAAAAAATTACAAATCTGGTGACTAAATAATACCACTGAATTTTGGCGACAATTTGTGAGTGCACATTTAATTTAAAAATAGGCACATATATTTTCCCTGATGTAGGTAACTCAAAAAACATACAAGCAGCAAAACGAGGATACATAAAAAAACATAAAGGAGCATACAAAATATCCAATTTTTAATTTTTCTCGGTTTTAGGGGGATGTAGATATTGTGTAGATTAATTTTGAAATTTAAAAATGGCTGATATTTATTTTTCGTAAAATTGATATGGGTGTCTCTTAAAAGGTTTTTGGGAGTGCCGGATTACGAAAATGACATTCGTTTTGTAATTCCAATATGGCGGACATACTTAATTTTATAAAAATAATATGGGTGTCCTTTTATTGGTTTCTGGGGGTGCTGATAACAAAAAAGTCATCCATTTTAAATTTCCTTAGTAACCCCGCAACCTCATATTTTCTTTATGATGGGAGAAAAAGAAATTTGAAAATATGGAATTTTCCAACATTTCTATAGCTTTATACATTCCTAATATCTCAATGTGCAGCATTTACATTTTTTTTTATAAAATTGATTCTATCACGGAAACGGTGCATCCTATTGAAAAAATAATGAAAATTTCGTCCCCCTTAGGAACCCCGCAACATCATATTTCCCTCATGATGGGAGAAAAAAAAATTCGAAAATCCGGAATTTTCCAACATTTCTATATAGATTTATACATCTCTCGTATCTCAATGTACAGCATTTACGTTTTTTTTATAAAATTGATTCTATCTCGGGAACGGTGCATCCTATTGAAAAAATAATGAAAATTTCGTCCCCCTTAGGAACCCGCAACATCATATCTCCCTCATCATGGGAGAAAAAAAATTTCGAAAATCCGGAATTTTCCAACATTTCTATATAGATTTATACATCTCGCGTATCTCAATGTACAGCATTTACGTTTTTTTATAAAATTGATTCTATCTCGGAAACGGTGCATCCTATTGAAAAAATAATGAAAATTTCGTCCCCTTAGAAATTCCGTAACATCATATTTTCTTTATGATGGGAGAAAAAAAAATTGAAAATCCTGATTTTTCCAACATTTTTATAGATTTATACATCCCTCGTATCTCAGTACAGCATTGCCATTTTTTTCTATAATCGCTTCTATCTCAGAAACGGTGCATCCTACTGGAAAAATAATGAAAATTTCCTCCCCCTAATAAACCTGGAAATTGCATATTTTCTTCATGAATAGCAGAAAAATTCATGAATCCTGAATTTTGAAAAATTTCCATACATAGCTGGTACCTTGAACTACATAACATACTGTAATAATAATCATCAATCCTAATCAGCATCCCCAAGATCTTTTAATTTAGTATTTATATTCATTTTACGAAGATTGAATATTCTGCATTTTGGAAAATGAAATTGGAAGACAATTTTGTAATCGGAACCTTATTAATTTTAATAACAAAAATGTACGCCATTGTGGAATTACAAAACAGATTTTATTTTCATATTATTCTGCACCCCCAGACACCTAGAAAATGACACCCATGCAAAGAAAAAACATACTCCAACAGTATCCAAAAATAGGATTTTCCGTAGCCTGCAAATTGGATTTTTAGCAGCCATTAATTTATCGACCAAATCTGGTTTTATAGCTGCTTATATGGTATAATGGTCACCAACTCGGAAATTAAGTCACCAACTTATAAATGTCGGTGCTAATTTGGATTAAATTTCGCCTCTTTTTATCTTCCGACTTTTGAATTTTTTTGTCACCTGAGTGATTTCGCCAGTTTAGTAATTTAGTCGCCAACATATTAATTTGCTCACGTGCAGCCGCCAACTTATTTTTTGTTCGCTCGATTAATTATATCCCTTTTTTTTAATACTAAAGATTTATTTTAAATTCAATGTAAGTCTGATAATTTTTAATATTTTGTATACAAATAATTATCCGGCGTTGTAAATACCTAATATTTTTACAACAAATATGCTGATAATTCGGTCTGCCAGTGAAAGTCACGGTTAAAAATACATGCAACCATTTCAAAATTTAGTCAAAAGCAAAACAAACAGACGGACGGGCTCTCTATTTAAAATCCAATGAAAGGTAATATGTGGTGCAGGGAAGGGGTTCGTTAGGTTACAGCTAAAACCAGGTAATAAAATCCGAAACCGGACCCGGTCTGCACCGGCTACCTATTAAACAATAGATTTCCGGTTATAATTAAACCTATATGAGACTATTTTATACCGGAAATATATAAAAGATTTTAAATGTGTCACCATGTGTACATTAGAAAAGTATTAATTTGTTAAAAAAATTCCAAGTCAGTATTGTAGGATTGACATGTCAAATTAATATGAAAACTGCAATAAAAAGTAATCGTTTTTTTGTTTCTGCTCAAAAATATTTCACGGCATTAATAAAATATTTTCTCGATTTATCGAGTCACTTTAGTGACTCAATGCAGTTTCTCTAACCTTCTGTTTAAGTATTAGTCAGGAATAAAAAAAAAACAAAGTTCAAATGAATAAAAAAATTTGGTATAGAAATATTGACAACCCTAAACCCATAGTTACCATAGAAAACTTTAGAAGCCTCTAACTTCAGTGCCCTTTATTATTTGGACCTAATTTTTTTTACACAAATTCTAGTACATTTAAGTAACAATTCTGTATAAAAATAAAATCCAAATATTTAGAAATACGTTCATAAAAAATTAAAGAAAAAAAAACATAAATCGTAAATAAATCTTTAAAAACTTATTTAAGAAATATGTAAATCAGGTTAAATTGTGTGTTTTTTGATTATTGTCGATCAGAATAATCAAGAAGACAATTAAGTAAATATTTAAAAAGTTATGGCAATTTTTAATTTTATTGAAAAAAAAATAAAAAGTGTTTTTTTATTGTTCATAATAAGATATTAACGCATGTAAATACTAATAAATTATTTACATAACATTTCTGTACGAGATTTCCAAAAAAAAAGGCATGGCCAATTTTTTGGACAAAAAATACACAGTGCGATGGCCGTTGCCATGGTGTCAACATTGTTATGGCAGTTGTAAATATCTAGCAAATAAATACTACATGTTTTAATTATTGTATTATTACTTTACAATAGATAGGTATAGTGTGCCGCTTTTTGGCTTTTTTGTAGATATTTATAAGATCTACAATTAATTAGAACATTTTATGGTTCTATCTTTTATAGTTTAAGGTCCGGACGCACTAGGCGGAACTGAACTTCAGCGGAACTGAGCGACACGTTTTGGTAAGTCGCACTACAACTGCAGCGGCGCTACAAAAATATATTTAGTAGCTAGGCAACCTCCGAGCAAGATGGACGAATGGACGATTGAAATTTAAAAGGTTTTTTTAAATAAATATGTACCTACCATGGACGAATAAAACTATAGACCTACAGATCCCATACATTAAAACGTACGACATTTTTTAATTTTATTATTGACCGTTATAGCCCAAGAGCTACTGAGAAATTTAGAGTAAGTATTTGAGGCACGATGAAACCTTGTCTTGTACTTCTTGTATTGTACCTCAACACGAGAATGCAGGCTTGGCTGGTCAGAAGCGGAACTTAGCCAAGTTACAAATTTTTGAAAAGTACATTTTTTAATTCCAAAAATACATGTTTGAGGCGCTTTGAAATATTGATATACAGTTAGTATAATGTATAAGGAGTTGGGAAAATAAGGCCATGTAATTTAGTTGGAACTTTAACCTAGCCGTGTCAGTTTAAAAGTAAATAAACAGGCTTTCGATTCATGATTTTCTGACATCTATTGATCATTTTATGAACTGCAATATACGTATGGGCGAAAATGCGACATCTATGAAGCCCTCAAAGAACTACGTGGTCAAAAAATAAAATTGCGTATTGTGCAATAAACTTACTCGTCAAAATGTATTTATAAAACAAATAGGTATTAATGAAATAGAAATGGCATACGAACCAGCATAACCTACCATCTACATGTTTTAGATAATAGTTTAGTTAACTATCAACGTAAAAGCGACATCTAGGAAGAATCAAAGAACTACGTCGTCTTGATAATTTTCGCAAAGTCGATATGAGTCGTTTTTAATTGATTTTCCTATAAAAATCGAAGATATCCATTCGTTGTTTATACAATATTGTGTGCAATAAAATTATATATTGTGCAAAATTTACTCGACAAATTGTATATAAAAAACAAATCTAGACACGCGGTAGTGTGTCAAGCCAAGTTCAAGTAACAGAACTGGCAACCGGCACCGTGTGTAATATTACACGAACCATTTGGAGCCCAAACGGTTATTTAGATATTAACGTCCAAAATCGTCATTTTGATCACTGACTAACCTATAGATCAAAACTTTAACCCAGTTCCAGATGACCTAAAAATTCAATATTATGTTTGTTCGCAGATAACTTCGCCGTTTATGAACCGATTTAATACCTAATTAATGAAATAGAAATGGCATACGAACCAGCATAACCTACCATCTACATGTTTTAGATAATAGTTTAGTTAACTATCAACGTAAAAGGGACATCTAGGAAGAATCAAAGAACTACGTGGTCTTGATAATTTTCGCAAAGTCGATATGAGTCGTTTTTAATTGATTTTCCTATAAAAATCGAAGATATCCATTCGTTGTTTATACAATATTGTGTGCAATAAAATTATATATTGTGCAATAGTCTAATTTACTCGACAAATTGTATATAAAAAACAAATCTAGATACGCGGTAGTGTGTCAAGCCAAGTTCAAGTAACAGAACTGGCGAGCGGCACCGTGTGTAATATTACACGAACCATTTGGAGCCCAAACGGTTATTTAGATATTAACGTCCAAAAATCGTCATTTTGATCACTGACTAACCTATAGATCAAAACTTTAACCCAGTTCCAGATGACCTAAAAATTCAATATTATGTTTGTTCGCAGATAACTTCGTCGTTTATGAACTCATTTTCAATTTTTTTTTGTGATGTAAAGGGTATAATACCAAGTTAGTCCGGTTGTCAAAAAAGTGGTGACCTGATGTTGGAATCCATGAGGAATTGAGGGAACTCCTCGAAATTTATATTGACACATATGGTGATTTTGACTTTTTCTGAACAAGTCTAAGCATGTGCTACCAAAAAGTAAGATGTTGCACCTTGGTGCTTTTGGGAACTCCTCTAAATTTATATCGACACACATAGTGATTTTGACTTTTACTGAAGTAACATCAGCATATGCTACCAAATAATAAGATGTTGCAACTTGGTGCTTTTGGATCTTTTGTATAACCTGGATCCAAAAGCAGTGAACAAAACTCCTCAGTCTTTAAAGATATGTGTTTGGAAATTTCGGTATTGTTTAAAGAACTGCAAGCATATGCCAGTTTGTATCTTACAGTAATCATCATCATCTTATTAACAAATTAGTGAAAACTTAGCTCGTATTCAGTTATACATTCGATCGTTTATTTTAAACGTTCTTAAGATGTATTAATAATAACAAAATATATCACAAAAAAGTATGAAATTATTATTTTTAAACAAAAAATTAAACCAACTTCCAAAGTAAAAATACACAAAAAAAATGAAATAAAACTTACTTTCTAAATTATTTCCCTTTTAAATTGGGCTAAACTTTAACTATTTCTCTACTCAATCTTATTAAATTTAAAGTCGGTACCAGCAAATATGAACGTAAGTTCTATAAAATATTGTAGAATATTGTTTGGGCTGGTACCGATTTCAAAATTAACAAGATTGAGTAGAGAAATAGTAAAAATTTTAGCCGAATTTGAAAGGGGAATTATTTAGAGATTAAGTTTTATTTCATACTTTTTTGTGTATTTTTACTTTGGAAGTCGGATTAATTTTTTGTTTAAAAATAATATGCTCCAGAATCCGAAACACCGGATTAAAATTCAGAGAATTAATTAATTAAAAATAGAACTCTGTGCTAATACAATAGAGTTGAAAATCGAATACATGAGTGTCGAGTCAAATGTCAGTGTCATTAGTCATATAATATGACACACGAAATCCTTTTTCATCTCTTTTGTTACACAGACTACCAGCAGGCTTAGCATACACATTGGATGTGCATGCATGCTAAGCCTGCAAGAAATACCGAAGAATCGACAAAATGAGAGATTGAAGAAACGTTAATACCATTCGGAATTCAGAATAGGTCTTATTGTAAGGCAGCACGGTTGATGCTTCGTCGTTATGAGAAAAAATATTTCTTTTCTTCCCGAGCATGAGGTCCAAAAATGTCCTCTTTTGACAGCTAAAGTAGAAACTTTTTCTTAATTCAACGTCAAATACTCTATACTAATATAATAAAGAGGAAAAGTTTGTTTGTTCGTTTGTATGTTTGTTTATTTGCATTGAATAGGCTCCGAAACTACTGGACCGATTTTGATGAAATTTGGTGCAAATATAGATGAGACCACGGGGAAGGACATAGGCTCCTTTTTATCGCGGCAAAATGTACGGTTACCGCGGGATTTCCTTTTGCGCGTACGAAGCCGCGTGCAACATCTAGTCTTACAATAATATCAACTACTCCACATCATGGCGCTCCTAGACAATTATTTTCAGTCTATATATATAGAATATTTCTTCTTTAAATTTATTTCTTCGGCTCGCGTCGCCACGTCATGCTAAGCCTGCTAGTACGAGGAAAAACTTTGGAAAAACTTAAAACACTCTTATGCCAAAGCATAGAGCGTGCGGACAGATACGGTGTATCATTTTCAACCTTATACCTTAGCAATAAGGTTCAAAATAAAGTTCACCTGATCTGTCCGCGACTGCAAAATGAATTGTCAATCGTAATTTCAAACATTTTTGATTTTTATTGTGGTTACTTATCGTTTAATTCAATATTCTAATTAAGTTACACTTTGATTTCGTGTAGTTTTCTAATTAAATAGGTAGGTATTTTAAGCAAAATACGATTTCTTGGTATTTTAAAGAGTTGTATTATTTTTATGATAGGTAGGTAGGTACATATTTAGTTTTGTTTTCATAATAATTAAGGTTGTCTTTTTATCCAACCGCGATAACCCATATTCACGCGAACGAAGTCGCGGACATCACCAAGCTACAATAATTATTATCATCAATATCTACATTATACAACATTGTATTGTACCTGTTTATATAAGTAGGTACCTACTTTTATTCGATGCTTTTGCGCGCCATCTCGTGATCACATGTGGCACCCTAATACTACGCCATCTACCATAATTGTCTAAAAACAAGCTACTGAGGTCATTTTTTGGATTTAGAGACAATTATCAAATATCCGCCTATGAACTTTAAAATCACACTGGAAAGAGACGGAAAAATATTTTTTCTTGTTTAAAAGAGAACTTAATTGATTTACTTCGCTAATTTGTGCAATTTATTGATTTTCGTGCTAGTAACTAACGCCATCTAGAGCTAAGCAGAATCCGGACCTTTATTTTGTGTATGTTTTAATGTATGGGATCTGTCAGTCTATACTTTTTTATTCGTCCATGGTACCTACAATCTAAATAACTTACATACGACCTCCGTGGCTCAGTGTGTATAATAAAAATCTTATATTAAAGTAAAGTATAAAAAGTATTAAATATATTTCCGTTGTCTGGTACCCGTAACACAAGTTCTTCGGATACTTACCACGGGGCCAGACTGACGTGGTGTGAAGCGTCCATAGATATTATAATTATTATAATTTTCACTATGAAACCAATTAACATTGGAGAGGTCGTCGTTCATCCACAGGAAAAAGAAATAAAAAAATTAACTTACCATTTATTCCCATTTCTTGAACTATTTAATAATAATATCTAGCTATAGACGCTTTTACACCACGTCAATCTGGTCCCGTGGTAAGTTCTCGAAGAACTTGTGATACGGGTACCAGACAACGGAAATATATTTAATACTTTTATACTATACATATATTTAAGACTAGCTTTTGCCCGCGACTTCGTCCGCGTGGAACAGTTACTTTGGAATATCGCTTAAATTTACCTACGATTTCATTTACGTAGAAGGAGAACGCGCTTCCCC
>CAJQFG010000018.1:0-19486 GCA_905404095.1 Glaucopsyche alexis
GAATAATAAAAAAGAATAAAATTATTTAACGTAAACATATTAAAAATGATCAATGTCCTACTATGAAAAACTTAAAAATAGAATTTAAAAAAATTAAATTTAAAACTTGTAATGGAGCTTATCCTTTTGCAGCTACAAAACTAGGTCTGTAGCTGCTACAGGCTTTTCCTGTTGCACCTACAAAACTAGGCCTGTAGCTGCTACAGGCTTTTCCTGTTGCAGCTACAAAACTAAGCCTGTAGCTGCTACAGGCTTTTCCTGTTGCAGCTACAAAACTAGGCCTGTAGCTGCTACAGGCCTAACTTGTTGCTGCTACAGGAACACGCTACAGGCCTAAGACCTGTAGCAGCTACAGGTTTTTTTTTTCCGTGTAGGTGGTGTCTTTTGTCGTGGTTTCATTCTTGTCAGACAGACTGAATCTAAGCACGATGACTCTGCCCAAGAAGTTTGTCGTTGAAGAACTTGAGTAGGTCTCTAAGTCAGATCAGAATCCTTATAAACGTGTGCCTAAAACCTGGACTTACCCCACGGTGGAAGAGCTGCCGTTATTAAATGATCATCAACTGTATACCTCCGTTACTAAGTTGACCAAGTCACGCAGCGACGTTCATATGTGAGCTCGATAAGTGATGTACTTTGATAGATTGTTTCTTAACTAGTAGATCTATTATGTGGTAATTATAACCAGCGAACGTTTTTGTTTTAATTACATATTACTATTGTTTGTTCCTTATTGCACACATGGATGTCAATTTATCTAAAAAACACGCTATCACAATTTGGAAAAAACTCAGCTGCGTGTTTGGAAAAAGATAGAGTCATCCACAAGGAAGTTCGATGTTTTCTCAGCCGTGGGAGAGATTTTTGGAGCGTTCATTATCAATAAAACTATAAAGGTATTTAACTTCACCGATACAATATTTATTAACATACACTATGCTTACAAACTAATCTTAGACCTAGTTTTCACGTGAATATTCCGCAACGTACTTCTGAAGGGCTTCAGCTGCTTCTTTGAAAACTGGACGTAACTGGCGGGACACCATCTCTGTTACCGAGCCTGGTCCTTGCGATTTAGAAGCTGATCCGTAAAATAAACTACTCGACCCAAATTGACCACTTTCATTAATAGCGTGCCGAGACTGCCGCTTAGCGTGAATATCATTATTGTTGGTGATTGACGACTTGTAGTCTTGTGGAGAGGAAATTACTTTTCGCTGCTTGACGTCAGTGTTGACTTTGGTCGTACTGCGTTTTCGATCTAGAAAGTCACGAACTGCGTTAGGCGCCAGTCGCTGGTTATTCATGTTGCATTTCGTTGCTTTAAATCACTGATAGCGAATCACTACCTTGCTAATCGAGCAGCTTTATACACTGAATAATGTGTAATGAGTTAGAATTGTTGATTTACTATCATTAGTACGTTTTATCAAACCGGATGCCTATGTTTATGTGTTATCTATTTTGACTAAGCTTTTATATAGGCCACATGAATTGCTATACAGAGACATGAATTCGGGCACCATTTAGAACGATTATATCACTGGGACAGTCTTCAATTCAGATATCAGATGCTAACAATATATTGATTGTGTAAGCTCACTACACGTTTTGCACATTTAACATTTGTACGTTAAACAGGTGCTTCCGTGCACGCGTTTTAATACCATCTAACAGCGAAGGCTAAATATCACGAAATAGTGTATTCCTCGACGAATTACGTTTTTGCGCTTCGCGTCTAATCGTTTTGGTCATCATTGTGTAACTTGCCACGATATCCGCGACTTTTGGTAGGTAGATAATAAATAACACTATTCTTGACATTGACCCCCTAAAGGTTATCGTAGAATAATGTTAGCTCGTTCGCGAACTGAGTTCCGGGTACGTTGCAATTAGTACGATAGTTTAGTGTTATCTACTGGTACAGGTTAAGGAAATATAATTGATTTGGCATGTGTTTCTTTTACTTTTAGCGAAAGATGTTTCTCTTTATGGAGTTTTTAACAATTTATAGACAATATATAGGGTATCGTGGGAATTGCTAGTCCATCAATCTAAGCGCTTAGGCTGCTCGAATGAAGCCTGCGGCGGGGGTTCAAATTTGCGGGACACTATTTTTATGGCGATTGCAGCGCTTCGACCGACAGCCAGCTGACCTTGACTAGGTTATTGTGCTAGAGTGAAGGGTACATCAATTGTAAGTCGGTCATAGCTGTAATAAGAGTGAAGATTTGAAATAATATATTGATAAGATTTAATTTTAATCGATATGTTTCTTTTTAACTTTATTGATTCGATAACTATCCTCGCATAATATATTTTGCAAGGTCAATAAGATTCTAAATAAAAGTACAAATCATGATTCAAGGTTCATAGTCGTCCAATATGATTCTGAAAGAAAACGAGATGCTTCACCGTCGTCGTCTACTCGTTGCATTCAAGGGTGTCCATTGTGATACTGCAGTCGTGCCGATGTTCCTTTGATGCGGACTGTGTTGTTTGTACACCTTTTGCAGCTCTGGTGATGGTCCGCAATCACTTTGCACACTATAATTCCCAAACTGTCCATGTCAAATCTTAACCACTCGTGGACACGAGACACAAGATTCTGTGAATTGTGATTGACATTTTTATGTACGCCACGTAATAGTAGAGTAGGAGCGCCATAAGGGTAATTGCATAATTCGAGAATATCTGCTTTTATGTTCTATGTCTGAACACTTTAGTTGTATTTGATCTTGATTAAACAGCTTATTCAAACATAAGCAGCTGTGCGAATATTTTCTTACTTATGACTACTGAAAAACTTGTTATTTAACAAAATGTTGTTGTCAAGAAGTCACCTTAAAGTAACATTGACCCCGGTTATAATTCATAAGTAAATATGCGCTTTTTTCTATTGTAGTTGCATGTTAACAACGCACTTATAACGTTCTAATTAAAGTTTTGTTAAAATAAATAATAACAGTTTAAAATACTAAAAAAAAAAACAAAATGCTTTAATAGAACTAACAAAAAAATTCAGTGTCTTGTAAAAAAGCTTAAGGTGCTTGATATATATTTTATTGACATATATTGGTAGAGAAATTGTCAAAATATTTCAAAAAGCATGCCTTCATCTATACTTTATTATATTATAAAGATGAAAGATTTGACTGTTTGTTTGCATTGAATAGGCTTCGAAACTACTTAACCGGTTTGGAAAATTTTTTCACTGTTGGGAAACAATACTATCCCCGGATGACAGAGGCTATATTATATTTTCAAATTTTTGTTAAATACCCGTTCGAAGCCGGGGCGGGCTTCTAGTACTTTATAAAATGCTTCAACGGTTCTTATTTAATTAACAAAACCCCAACTTATCTATATTGTTTGTATAACAAACATGGACCAGATAACATGGCTAAGTAAATAATATCGTATTAATTGCGAGGTCGCGCATGCATCCCGGATCTACTTAGCACGTCCAACTGCTGTGATTCTTACAAAACAGTTGAGTCTTATTGTGACGCAAGTATCTCTAGGACCCCTGACATTCATATCTTAATCACTTTCGCAATCTATATAAGTGCCAGTCGTATGTATCAAAAGACTATATCGAGCTGTATTCCGTGACAATAGTCAGTGCAAATAATGGCCTCGAAGATATTCAGTGTCGTCAAGCTTTCCGGAGTCTTGGAGCCAGTCAGAAATTCCTACGTGATCGTTCCGACGTCGTGGGTCAACAGCAAGGATGATGGTTCCGTAACAGTTTCCTACCCATCAGCTGACGAATTGGTGATTGGATTTAAAAGGATTATCACCTGCCAACCAGCGCTAGCAGAATGGAACGATTACCAGGGTGTCGTCGAACGTGAAGCAGGTAAGCCCCTCGATCCTCCCTTTACTTTTCTAATTTTATTTCCGTTTATGGTAAATTTTTACAGGCTAGACTAATGGGGTTTTAGTGTACAGGCAATTCAAGATCTTTTGCACTCCAAGCCGTCATTTGTTTAGTTAATGCCTACCTTATCTGCCTTTTTGTTGCGACGTAGACTAATTTGGGCTTTCTTTAACACATTTACCCTGATCCTCACCACTTTCTAGGCTCTTGGGACTGTGACATAGAAAAACCACATAGAAAACCCTTGCCGATACAGTTAGAGCAGAGCTCCCCGATAATCAAGAAGAAATTCTTCTTTATCAACAACCGGAACATTGGTCCTCTCTCTTAGTGAGCAGAGATTTACACACACATTTTTTTGATGCATCTAACTTACTCTGGGACATTTAATACGTCCCACTCATTCTCATAATGACGGCTTCTATTCAGAATGGACTATCTCCAACCGGTAATTAAAATCAGAATTCGACTTGTTTCAGATACTTATGAAGCTGGCATGCTGTATGTGAAACGCAGAGACAGCACGCCATTGGATGAAGAACTTTTGATGCTCTGGAATCGCATCTGCCTCCAGTACGTGGACGAGCTTAGACGTTTTCACCCTGGTGCAATGATCTACAAAATTTTGTCGCGCTTTTGGAACTAAGGATGTTACTACATATTCCTCTGTGCTGCAATTGTTGTAAAATAACGTGAGTTATTAAAGAGCATTTTATTTACTTGATGTTATTTTTTTCTATTAGAAACGCGCTGACCAGTCTCAGTTCCAGTAATCTTCATTAAGTTGTTATGATACGTAAAAATGGTTCTGGACACTAATTTGTGGTTCAAAGCTACAAATCAACATTTAACACCCCATACTTTTCATGTTACGTAAGGAATTCAAGTAGAGGCGCTTGGCAGAATTCTGGACGAAGCGCATTATTTTCTTTGCACTATTCCTACATGAAAATTCTAAATTACACGCTTTAATCTCAGCATTAGTAAAAACAAACTGCAAATAGAGCGATGACTTGCTTTTTGTAATTACTATTACTATTAACTTAACTAAACTGACTATAATACTGACGAGAGATAAGACATGTAAATCAAAATCGAAAACATAGGTAGATTCCTTAGATCACCAATTACTCTCACACGACCTAAAGAACGTGGTATGTCAATACTGACCTATGCTTTACTCTCCAAGCAAAGTTATCTACCACGTCACCTAATAAATGTGCTTTAACCAGTTATATCACATAAATCAAATAAAGTTTGATGAACTCGTGAGCGCTGGGCATGTGACTAATTTAATTCGAACGAGTTTCCCTTTCAATCCATAGCTACGTCTACTATAACACGTGTTCAGTCGCTAATAATATATTTTCTTTTACTCAGAACGATTCGGCGTCACACTGTCTGCGCGATGATTGGAATATCCCATAATTGTAGCCATTAAACGGCAGTCAATCATTTTATATCGTTTTAACTTTATTACTATGAATGTCATTAAGAATTATGGTCTTCGATAACTTAAGATCAAGATTGTAAAACAAGAAAAGACTTGAGCTTACAATATGGTCAGACTGGTCAGATTCATACTAGCATAAGAGATGAACGTTACCAAAAAATCGATTATTTCTCAACGTAACATTATGGCTTTGTGGCAAACCTTAAATAAGCAATTTGAAATTTTTGGGTTTATAAAGACTTTCAAAAAATACCAGAATTTGACGATTCTAGTTCTAGAAAGCCATATATTTGCGGTGTTAAAATAAATAATCAATGCTCGAAAGATCAGAGGCTCGGTTTGATTAACATTCCAGCTGGCTCGGTAATTTTACTATTAAACATATCTAGAAGTGCTATTATTGGCAGCAGAACTTTGACGTCAGTAGAAACAATAATGCCTATGATGAAAATGGTTCTCAGCTGGACTAAAGCTCTAGTTCATTAAATAAAAAAGTTTTTTCTATGACTAACTGCGTGATGATAAAAATGTTGGAACGTAAAATAATCACTGTATGTTATTTAGCAGAAAAATGTAATTAATGTATTTGTGACTAATTCGGTATCTGCATAACGCTGTTAAATTTTTCCGTGAATTAAGAAATAAAATATAGCATAAGTAATACATAATGTCATGTTTATTGCCATTTTTACTTAATTATCCCAAAAACTTACCAAATTAATTATTAATTAATTTGGTAAGTAATTAATCTTACATCATTTGCTCTTGAACTTCTGTCTACATCTTTTATCTTACAACTTCGTCTTAAAACGAGAAATCTCTTAGACTTCAAAAAAATTAAAGCTTTCATCATTATAATTGATAATTGTTCCTTAACAACTCATTATGATATGAGCTAATTCTCGTTGAGTTGGACAGTCTCCAACTAGATAGTGGTCTCTAATTACATGTAATGCTGTCAGTGATAGCTTAATCTTCGACAATACAATTTAGAAACTCTTGGAATATAATTTTATTTCTTTCCATAGCACAAATAATGATGTTAAATAAAGACAGGTTAGCCATTTATAGTGATATTTTAGAAGTAGATAGTGTAAAAATTGACCACTCTATCTGTACAAATATACAAACCACTGGACAAAATAAATACATCATAATGCATATAAATCACGATTGAGAAGTAAACGTATGTTTTAAAAATAAATAGGCGAGCTTTGAGAAGATATATATAACTAACTTCGATGTATCAAAAATGCCTACGATATAGTTTCGAATTAATAAATCTTGGAAAGCTACAATTTTTTCGTGAGAGCTCTTTGTTTTATCTTCATTAGAGTTTTTACATAAAAAAATAAATTTTGATCAAAAGATAAATGTTGGTAAGCGTGGGTAGATTTATGACGAAACAATCTACTTTTGATGGAGTGTCTTTAAATCCATGAAAATTTGGCGAACTTGAGAATGCATACATCCAGGGCCATTCGATGACGAAACCTCGAATCGGGTGATAGTGTTTCGCTAATTTAATCAGTGTTGAATAAATATATCCTATGGAAGGGTTCCCGCATTACGTAGAATTAGCAAAAGGCATTTTTGTTCCTTCCGAGTGGCCGCTCGATGGCATCGATAGACTAGTGCTCACCTTGGCCGAAAAAATAATTAACGAGGATAACAGTGTTAACTTTATTTTGAAAGTAAAAGACATTCCTGCGAAATTAGTTACATTAACAAACAACGATTATTTAGTGTATGTGTTTGAGCAAGTTTCTATTACGTAAGTACTGTTGTGACGTTAATTATCAAGAATAGTTAAGTGTTGAGAAAAATAAACAACTTGTGTTTCGTTTCCATTTCAGAGAGATAGTGGATTTGTATCTCTACGAAATAGTGCTACCGAAGGAAGAAGCGAGCATTCGGCGAAGAACATTTAGCGGAAATAGCTTTATTAACGAGTCTTGGCCGGATTACGCTATCAGTGTCTCTACAAAAGATAAAAAGACATCATATTACTTGACGCCACCACGTCTAGAGTAAGTTACTTCGTCGTTATCATATTATAGAAAACTATATTTAATTGTGCCCGCTTGACTTTAAAAAAAATTCAATTTTCTCAGTGCAAGGACATTGTCTGTATAATAAAATTGAGATATAATCTATATGAAGCTACTCAGTCATGTAATTTATCGAATATGTCATAAGCATTGCAATGTATGTAATTCTACATTTAGGAGTACGCACATTATTTCTAGTTTAATAAAAAAAAGCAACCTATGGGCTCCACGTGTCACAATAATTGTTTTGTTGTCCAACAGGACGTCTCCACCGTTCTGCTACTGCAGTCAGTGATACGCCGAAAGCCTCGCCGCAATACAAAATAATTTAGCTGACTGTTTGTATAGGCTATTAGGTTTGTATAAGATTTTTTATGACTTTAAATCTATCATTTTTCCTATTGTGAATATTTTAATTAAAACAAATTCGTTTTGGCTCCAATTAAGCTCACTACTGATTTTATGGCTTATTCGCATAAGACCTTACCAATTGTAGGCAGTGATTAAATAATAACACTACGTATTTTTTTTAAACAAGAGCTTATCACCATTTAGTTGCGCTAATCAAAATTTTTATGAAAATAAGCCAAGTTTTTGGCACAAATGAAACTTGTTTTTGATAGCTTATATTTGTGCTATATTTGATATCTGCGCATATATTTCCAGCGTTTTACGACTTTTAAATTATACCAAAAGATTTGGCACATTAAGCGTTGCATACAAATTGAACTATTATTTGTCCTCAGATATAAAATTAAAATAAATATGATGTCACGTCAAATTAAGTTTGAAATTCATGATCATAAAAGTGTCAAAATCAAAGGTGTTGAAAATAAAAAAGGTGTTTATTTACTATACCGTTTGTTTCATTCGAACAAATTCGCAAAAACTGGAGCAGTATATGAATGTCAGTTAATTCCACATTATCTCAATATTGAAAAACGTGTTATTTTGAATGTGGAGGTGAAATAGCCAGCAAGAAGTTATCGAAATTTTCCGTTATTAGTACCAACGAAGCTTCTATATATGGACAGATTACCGTAGAGTAAAGGTTACAAGTCACCAATCTCTTTGCTAGATAAGACGTTAGTAGCAGACGCCTATATTGCTGCCAGTCGAAATTAGTTGATCTTAATTTGACTATTTGTTTAAAATAGAGAGAGATAAAAACGGAATTAAGAGCGGAATTAAACCCGCCACTTCGTCGAAACGTTAATCCCAACCACGTATATAAACAGGTTAAATTCATATTTTTTTTTCTTCGCCAGTTGATCTGTGAACCGATCAAGATGCATACGCCCATCACAGACGCTACGTCAGTTATGCAGAAGAGTGCTTCTGCTACGAGCCAGCACACTGAAGCTTCAGCACGTCGCCGATCATGGACACTAGAAGTTTTGCCCCAAAAGAGGAATCAAATTTGGGAACAACGGAAACTCTTTTTGAGAGACATGCTCGTCAGTGCTACGGATTCTCCGTGTAAAGTAACTGTACTGCGACGAAGCAGCAGTGACCGAGCTGTGACAAAGGATAGCACAAACTGCTCCTTAACCAAAAACTAATATTTGTAAGTGCTTATATTTTGAGTTTATATTTGAAGTGTGAATTAACGTTTTTTGAGTTATTAAATAATAATGTATGTTACATCGTGTTTGATTTTGACCTAAGTCCTCAGGCGTGTGCATCATTGATCTGTGCAGGGAATTGCAGCAATCATAAGGAGTCTAGATCTTGTAAAGTCTAATATCAGATTTTGGGGTACAAGCTAAAGCGCGTAGGCTATTACTTTCACGCGATGTGGTCATTGAGTAGTAAATCAGGTTAGGTATTTTCTAAGACCAAATATCTGCCTTCTAGTGAATAAGTGCAGGTGTTGCCATGTAAGTGCATATCAGATCAACTAGAAGGAGCAATAGACTATTGCTGTATTAGAGGAGCACTGTCCTTTACCAATGGTTGACGTCAGCGGTTTCAACAGCTCAACAACAGCATATCGAATCGTCTTAGACTAAGTATAGTAGTTTGTAAGCCACTCTCGCGGGTGATTAGAGTACTAACATTATTTACCTGCCAGTCTCTAGCCAAGATTAACCCTTCATAGGTCGCATAATAAGCGCGCGCTTTTTTTACATTTCAATATTTTTTTTACAATATTTGAAAGGAAAGTTTTGAAAAAAAAAATGCAATTCTATCTTTGAACTTTTCCAAAAATGTCTTGCGACTTATGAAGTGTTAAATCTACACTCCTTGAAGCCGCAGGGCGTAACATAACAACAACTTCATAATATGAATTATAATTAGCAAATGAACATAAACATAAAACATACACAAGGTCAACATGTTATCGCACTTGCCGACGTATGTAATGCCGCTACTGTAGGTCAGGTTCAATGCTAAATTATCAACAAGATCTGTGTGAGTAGATTTGTATATCACTATGTGAATTTACAAATGAGTGTTTTTAGGTTATGTTATTCTGGGTTTTGTAGAGTTGATTTACTGAAGGAGCAAGTAGAATAATAAAACAGATGTAATTTTCTAAATTTTAATTAAGACAAAACGTTTTAATCTATATCTTATTGCTAGGTCTTGAGGGTTTAACTTCACTGACATATATATGTCTGCAACAAAGCAGAAACCAGTCTATCTTTTTCTAATATAATCTTTCGTTTACACATTTTTTTACAAAAAAAGTAACTTACAGTTTATTACAATGGATACAAGGTATTTGAAATGTAAAATAATCCTTGAGATTCGGTCTTGTTCGTAAATCTAAGTCATCCCTCATCCAATAAGTCTCATTGTGGAGTTGTAATCGCGCCGTAATACCATTGATGCGAACAACAGATCCTTCAGCCCTTCCATACTTCATGTAATACTCAGAAATTTCCTTAGTGAGCACTTCTTGCAACATATGCCAGGAAAATGCCAACCAACTACGTGGGATCCAGCAATGAACTCGATGATTATAAGGCATTATTTACAAAGTAATTTCTTCCCGCACACTTGAGCTTTGTGTTACTTCTCGGACGATAAAATATATACTAAAACTGAATTATCATAACTTCGCTTATGATTCATAAGTGTACATTACGGAAAGTACTGTTGACGTAAGACTCAGAACACTGTAGATAGTAAAGTAAAATATCTCATTAATACATTTAAAGCTTATCAGTCGATGCTCACGGATCATCTCAGTTGTTATAATATATGTAAATACTGAAGTACTCATACGGATGCGGGAAACCCTTTTTGTCCCTGTTCTTCTTCATCTACGGAAGGTGACTTCAATAGTGCAGGTGCACCGTCACGCAGTTAACTCTGTTCCGAGTGGTATAGACTTAGTTATTTATAAATACAGGACATATCAAGGGTTCATCGGTCTGTGATTGTGAATAATAAAAGCAAAGTCCCTTCTTGTAAGGTCAAAAGACCTTAATCATGCTTGTTTGTTCATACTGAACTATCTACGCAAAACGTATTGCCTGTTTGGCGCATTAAGCTCTTATAGTTGATATAAATATTTTACACATATCAATTTAGCACAATTTAATTTCAAGTATCTAATGAAGGCAACGAAATTTTTTTGGTTTTAAATTAAAGCTTGAATTATTCTGCGTAAGATATATATATAATTTGGAAATATGAAAATAGCATTCAATATACACAAAGTCTGCAGAATTCCAATGAAGTAACATTTGAGGTGTGGGTAAGTTTTACCCTGTTTGCCTGTCACGGGTTGAAAGCTTGTGTGACAACGTCATAAGTAACCCTACTATTATTTTGTGCGGTACTTAATAATGTAGATTTTAGCTTAATCTTATATCTGTTTCAACTCTAGCTGTAAACATTAACAGGTAAGTGTCCATTTTCACCCCAAATTACTTGTTCTCATCAGAATGCATTCTCAGATCGTCAAATTTCTTTAGCCAAGGTCAGGACCGGTAGTAAGCTAGTACACTAGTAACATCTTGCAACCGGATCGTCATTCCTTCTAGGTGACCATAAACTTCTCATTGATGACGGGCTTTATTTTTTATCACTGTCGTTAGAAACTTCTTCGAATATTCGCTCCATTCTTTTGGGACGTAGGCCATATATTCAAACCACATTTCTTTTAATGCGAATCACATATGATCATTAAATGCTTGCAAACTGGGGATAAGAGTGATTAAAACTAATCTTCAGAAAACTGGTCTAGAATACATTGTTTTTAAATGGTGTATTCTGTATCAACGACGTGCTTAAGTATTTTAATGTGCTATTCCAAGATTAGTCACTCGAATATTCGAAACATTATTGAAACATAAACTTGTCCGCGAGATCGAATGCGTGCAAAGAAATAGAGCAGTGACGTCAGAACCTACCTCAACTATGTTGAGCAAACGATGTGCTGTCACTTTTAGACCGCGCCTGTGTAGATGTGTGATACTAAACATCAGTTTAAACTTTGTTTTTTGGAATATTTTTTTTTTGATTGCTTCAATTGGAACCCTTGTTAGGAACAATAGTTACTAAACGCGACTAGACAGAAGCGAGCCGAACTTTCCCAAAGAAACCGCAAGGTCATTTATTGTTCGTCTATTTTTTTATAACAAATTTCATGGAATATTAAGACTGCAGTAAAAATACATGATGTTCAAATGTTTTTAACTCTGAAATTATTTCGATTTATTTTAAAGGGGATTTAATTTTTACGACTGTCATAAAATGACACTTAAAATTTTAAGCTTCTACGTTTTTTATTACGTTTATTCTATTCCATGACCGGTACCTGAAAAAACAGATTGTCAGTGAGTTAAAAACCCATTAAAATTTTTCAGTGACATATTTATGTGATTGCACTGCAAACTTGTAATTGGTAACATTAATCGTTATGACCGCTACATACCCTGTGTAAATACTTTGGGTGCGACATAATATTCACCAGTATTCTTTTGGCACTGCTTCGGAACGTCGTTTGCAAAAAAGGCCAAAAAAAGCTTTACTGGTAAGAAATAAATCATGTTTTTATTACTAATTTTCATTTTTCAGTACTAATTTTCATTGTATAGGTTGATATTTGTGGGGAACAAATAGAAGAGGCTAAACAATAGTACATTTTAATAAGTGCATTTCAAATCTGAACCCAATTTCGCTGTGAACAAAGCAAGAATTTTTTTTTTTTTTGTTATTGTCTACTTTCAGATATTCCTGTGAGTTCAACAGTCCTCGAGAAAGTAACTATCGAAATGGACCAATCGAAAAACAACTCTCAAGACAAGGCAGTAAAGGGGTCCAGTCAGAAAACTCCGGAAAAATATATCCTGGTGAGTAATATCCCATTAAAAAGTTATTATCTATTCTTTCTGTTACTATTTTTCTGGTAACGAGGACTTAAGTAGAATTATGTCCCCGTAATATCTATACATTATCACTGTTATTTTCTAGAAGACCTTGTGAAAAAAAGGGTTAGGATTAATTGTGGTCTTCCACTCACAGAATGTAATACTAGATTACCCTACAGATTGTTTTCAGCTGTTATTTCAGTTGTTGAATTTTGATATAATTTCCGATTGAATTAAATAATTCAATTAATAGTTTAAGGTGGTGGTACATTTTGTCAAAATTAGTAGTATCTGTCTTTATGTTAATTTATTTGTTGATAAAGGAATGTAGTAATTATTAAAGTAATTTTAACTTCTTTGAAGTAGTAATAAATTACTGTCATTACAAATAAAAATTTATTATCAATCTCATAAGAAGATATAAGATGTCAGCTTAACTTAAAATTCAAATTCTTAAATTCTTTGAATCCACAATAATTGCGTCACTTTAACTAATTCAGCAGACGATAAAACTTAATCAAACCTGCTTATCTACTTTTGTAGTTTTATCACATGACACTTTTGAAAAGTTCAATCGATAACAATTAAATCAAAGAAACTTATATCTTCTGTTTGCTTACAGGAAGCCACTTCGCTGAGTGACAGATATCCGACCCTCAAGGCTTTCCTTGAGGCTGATACCAGAAAACTCGAGGGTATGCGCCAGTGTTCCAAACCATCGGTGCCGGTGCATCACAATGTAAACAACCAAAGATGTGTGACATCAACAACTACGAGGGACACCAAGCGAAAGAGGGAAGATGATGAGAATAAACCACACAAAAAGTAAAATAATAAATGCAGTCGTATTTTAATGGCCATACTTGTTACTAACATAGGTTAAGTTTAATTGTAATGAGTGATTAAAATTTTTTTACATTTTTATGCATTTTATTTAATACCTATAGATCATGCTGAAAGCTTCTGAGTACAAAAAAAGTCTCTTCAATGTTTAAAATATGTTAATTTGAGATAGCAATCATAAATAAGAAATTAAGTGTTATTATTTGCAGATCAAGACATCATTAAGCGTTTAATAATTGCTGTTAATTCAGTTTTGTTTGTTTAACGAATTAACTTTTAGATCTTAGTTTTGTAAATTAAGATGCTATCGTTCCAATTTTAATAGAAACTAAAGCAATAGATTGCCTAAAACGACTTATCTTGTGACTTATTTATATCACGCCACTTATTTGTAACTGCATAAGACCTATAGAGTAATGTAACCAATACTTAGAAGCTTTTATATTTACGTGGCTAAAAAATATTACTCTAGGGTAAAAATAGCAGTCAGCAGCACAATTGTTAAATCAACCGTCATATGATGTAATTTGTATAAAAGTCCTCAACACTTTCTTAGTCCGAAAGCTCTTGACACGCAACCAAAAAGATCCGGGTTCAATTCCCAGCTCGATCTGAAAGATTCCCATTAAATGCTATCCACCCCCTTCATGTTATCCTTTAATTTATCGATTAATGACATATAAGCTAAAAAAATATCTCGACTAATAATAAAATATAAAAATAAATTTATTTATTTATCATCATTGACTGCGAAGGTTCGATGATCTTTGCAGATGAGAAAAACATGTCGTTATTAGATCGTTGCATTGTTGACTTCGATATTTTGATGCGCAATAACGTCAAAGTTTAATGACAAGATTTATTGTGTTTACATCGCAACTAGCAGCACAATACACTTCCAATAACACTTATGTCGTCTTGGCGTTGACCTAAAACAAAGAAATTCATTATACGTGGTCACTAAAATTGTTATTTTTCATAACATTAATGCTAGCAGCTTAAATAGTTCAAAATGTATTCAATTAGGTAACAAAGATACCATAATAGTTGTGACAGTAAGAATATGACTTTCACTTGTTTACGACGGGTAGCACTTGTAGTGCAGTTCAAATTTGTACAACTGTGTGTGAATGTATCATCGGATAAATACGTCGTGAACAATAACTGTGTGTATACAGTTGATAAACATCTTTATAGGTGTAGTGCGGTCTTCAATGTCAAAAAAACGTTATGATTGTCCTTCAACAACGTGCAAGTTACAGCGGTGAGTAACCTCTGTCCCATTGAAATGATACGCAATGTCATGAATCATATTCCTAACTAAGAGCGTGTACATACATTAATCATCCTACTTCTTATTTTTATTTCTATAAATAGCGATTTATGATTGTTATTTTGTTCTGTTATCATGTAAACAAAAAATTATGAGGTGACTGAAAGATTTTTAGAAACGATGTCTTAGATAGCTTAACTGAAAAAACCCTTGGCGTAGAGCTAAAAGTTACGGGTTCGATTCCCATATCGGGCTGAACAATTATTTTTATTTTCTGAGTAAAAGTGAATCAATCTAATTATTAAGCCTATTCTTAACTAAAATGAGTTTAAGCAACTACGTTTTGGGGTTTAATATAATAAGTTATTTTGGGTTTAATAATGTTAATCAAGTAGTTGAGATGCTATTTAACCACATTTGTCTAGTCCAAAGAACTAAATTTTTCTCTTAGTATGAACACGGTCGTCTGTAGCACAGACTTTTAAAAATAAAAAAGTTGTTGTTAGTTAAATCACTGTCACATTAGTGTTAATTAGCCCATTTGGTTTGCCCAAGTCTTTATTATCAAGTATACGTCACTAGTTTTCACTATAAAACCGACAGACTTCTTCAAAACACTTCATAATATTTTTGTATTTGTGTTATTCATCTGTTTCAAACTATTGGATTTTTTTTGTCAGTTCAGTTTGAATAAATATTCATCTCAAATGGAAGAAGTCTTTGCAAAAATTGCATACGTAGAATTAGCGCCGGACATAATAGTGCCATATGAATGGCCCATTGATCATGTCCATGACGTCGTGTTAAGATTTGCAAAAGAGGTCATTATGCAGAACACTCATGAGGACCCAATTCTGCAGGTGGATGGTATCCCGGCAAGGTTGTATAGATACGTCAAAGATCACCGTTTCTACCATGTTTTCGAGAAAATATCCAGATTGTAAGTAAACGTACTTTTGTCAATGTAACGTCAGTCATTGTAACTACATTACGCAATTAAGTTATTGAAACAGTTATTTTCATTCCAGAGATATGTGTGGTTCTTATGTTTACTACATTGCTTTGTCTGAAGATCAAAATAAGAGTAGAATGGAAGATTCTAGCGAGAATACCTCTTGTGATGATTCTAAGCCGAGACAAAAATATTCTTACCCCGATGATTACACGATATCGTATTACTACGTTCCTCACCGTTCGTATGTATGATTTATTTATCATGACGCTTACTGATATAGTCTAACGCGTACTAATCGAGTCTAAGGGAAAACGAATTTCTTTTCAGTAGAGGGAGCTACTCAACATAGACGCTAACACTCATGCGATGCACCGACGCACAATGCGAAACGTCAAGCGGTGAGTTGTAAGAAGTTAAATAAGTAGTACGCGACGTTAGCGAATCCCGTAATTACATCTCTAATTTGACATTTTTGCCAATCATCATTAACTTTATGCAGTTATTTGTACTAATAAACGTCGATTATATGAAATTTTTTCGTAGCAATATAGTTTTATCTAACTGTACTATTTTTAGCTTGATGCAAATATTCAACTCATTGGGACATTGTTCGCTCAAGTATGTTTTTGTAAGATTGTGAAAGGTCAAGACGACTAATTATATGCAAAGTTTGAAGGCTATAAAAGAGAATATATTTAAGACTATTTTGCATTATTGATATATCTCTGAAACTGATTTGACATTGACAGACTTATCTATCTCTGCTAGCTAGGTGAGTTAAAACTCAATTAATTAATTGCGACGAATTATTTCTTTGCTATCCGTTGGATAATGTAGCACAGGCATGTGTTTTTCCACACCATTGCTGTTTATCCACACCAAAATGTTTTGAAAAACGCTCCAACTTTAAGTTCAATTCCTTTTTGTGATAAATTTGCTTTTTTCAGGACTGGAAGATGGATCGTGTCGGACGAACTTATGTATTTGAACCAAAAGGCGCGGACATGACTTCACTATGCGATTCTCGAGAACCGAAAAAAAAGCCAGAGAAGCCAGCTAAAGCTTCAGAGGATCCTGGGACTTTATCAACTTCTTCTCTTCGTCAAGAGAGCAACATTAAAGAGCCTGCAGAAGCTGAACGAGCGAATTTAGGCTCTAAGTTGACCAAGTTTTTTAAACCTTCGACATACAGGAATTACAATCGAATCTAATCCATTTCGACAACTAAACTCGACTTAGGGAAAGTGTAAGTGTTAGTTAAGTGGTTAGTGGTAAAAATTAATGTTTAAATGGTGTCGTTAATTGCTAGTAAGTAATCAAAGCTAATCTATGTTATAAATGAATCACATACTAATTTATGTATTGTGTATTTTTCACTCTAAGCCACGCATCATTCTCGATCTATTTTTCTGATAAGTCCCCGTGATTAAAAGTTCAACAATCTTTCTTCAGCAACTACGCAGAATCTGTCACAGAGCTTTTTGATTAAAATTGATACACATTAGATTGCAAAAAACGAAACCATAGGAATTACCTATTACATCTGATTGAGCCAATTTAGAGATATCACAAAAAAGATTGGCAAATCCAAAAGTGCACCACTCATAATGATCATTTATTCGATAACTAAAAAAAGTGTTTTATGTTCGAAAATATATATTTTTTTTATTTTATTTAATTATTACTTGAACAGTACATATTAACATTATAAATAAACTGTTTGATCTTCTCGAGAGCTACAAAATATCATAAGCCGACAAAACATGTACCACGTCACGCAATCATTGAAATGGTTCTTGCCATAGGTCAGGTCTATTGATTTATATCAGCAGCGGGCATTGACTTCTCCACGTGACTTTTATTTCCAACAATAGCTACATAGTTGATTTCCAACAATATAGGAATGAACTCATCAGCGAGCAAGGTCAAACATGTGATCTTTTGTTTACCGAAATACGCAAGAGATTGCCATAAATAAAAAAGTTTAGTAGTCGTAACATTCGAAATAAATTTTAATCATGTTTATTTTTCTCTTATTTTGCTTAAAAAATTTATAACATAGTAATAACAAAGAATCTTCAGATCTCAGTAGGTTATCTCAGTAGGTTATCTGGACTGCCAATTTTTACAATTTATCATGAGTAACTGTTTTCGTTAGAAAATAACGTACAAATTGAAATAGTATTGGATTTGTGCCTTGTAGTGTTTCAAGTCATGAAGAAGTATGACAGCGTTATAAACAAACTCAAAAGAATGTTCTAAGAACGCTACTGCAAGGGAAATGAGGAATGTTTGTTAGTTATGTTCTGTTTACTATTTGCACTACAATAGTGCTTTAATGTCAAAATTTAAAAGAGGTATTTTGAAAATTAATTTAGGTTTGACGCGTGCTGCAAAATATGACAGATTCTTCAACAGGATGTGTCTGCAGGTGAGGTCATGCAGTTTTTGCTATAAGCGGCCAGGTGCAGATAACATAATTCCCCATTTCCAGGATCACTTTTCACTTGAAGCATGTGAAGCTGTCTGACTACCCAAATATTCTCTGTTGCATTAAGATAATTTCTCGACAGAATCGTGAAAAAAACTAAGATTCATTGCAATTCCAGAACATTAAAGGATTGTCACATCATATTTTATCTGTAAAGGCTGTATTAGTCTTGTTGATTCAACAAATTGATTTTAATTTAATTTATAGGACGTAAATCTATTCACTCTACCTCAATACTAATAATATTAGTTTAGCATATACCATAAATATTGTTACTGTATTATTTCTCTAAGCTTAAATTTAGTAATCATAAACCAGTTAGAGAGTAGGCAGCAATCATTCTCGAATAAATATTAGAATGTTTCTGACAATATTTTCCACAAAGTCGTAGAATTTCTTTAGCATACAAATTATTTGTCAACAGAATTTATGTGCTGCGGACGGATAAAGGTGATAAAATTCCTGTTTTTAGATTTATGAAATCGAATTTATATGACCTTGAAGATCAGTTACGCCTACGCTACATCACTGACATCTGGATCACCGGCAGCTCCATCCTTAATCCAAGCTCAATCATGGACGTCAGTCGCGTCGCCTCAGAAGGAACGTCAAATTCAGGAACGAAAAAGTTCATTTAAGCTTCATGTTTCTTTTTTTGAGCTTGATACAATGAAAAATGACCTTAGTGTACCAAAAAAGAGGAGCTAAGGATCAAGTATTGGAATTCTACTCCATCTGATTACATTTGTTCACAAAAAATAACTGTAGAAATAAAAAGCAGGTTGAATTAATGTGTTTTTATAGTTTTAAGTAAGATAAAATAAAGTACTTCATATTTTGTAATATAAACTAGAAATTTAAATAGCGCGCTGCGCGCGTGCCTTAATTTTCACCAATAATGAATCGTGGCCCATTTTTTGCAGTTTCAATTTATAACTAACTTAAAAACTTGCATGTTTTTTCATTTAGAGAATAAGCAAAAAATTTAAGTGTTTAATTTCTTCGCCATTATACATTTAAAAAAGCAAAGAAATAAGTTTGAAAGTAATAGAAGTCCACAGAACCAATTACACTACAAGTAATGTCTAGCGTTACTGACCTGTTATCAAAAAACAGTGTCATATTTTACTGTGCGGAACTTAACCGTATCTTCCACTTCATTTAAGTTAAATGTTTATTCATCAAGTAGGGTAGGTTTAGGTCTCTAGAA
>CAJQFG010000019.1:0-19301 GCA_905404095.1 Glaucopsyche alexis
GGCGTCATATTTCACAGCTATGAATCTATTTGCCTAGAGGGCCGACTATATTTTTACCGATCCTATCCAAATAGGTAGGAAGCCTAAAATAGTATGACCAATACAATAAAACAATGTTTTTATTGCTACTGTACCAAGTACCTAACTGTGGTTTAAAAAAATACTGTGTTGATAAGCTAAAGGCAGATAATTTTTTTTAAATATTTTTCAAAATAGATATGTGTTACAGCAAATGCTTTTGTAGACGAAAATTATATAGCAGATAGATAATTAAGGGCCCTATACGGCAATCGAGGGTCGGGAATATAAGAGAATTATACAGAAAAAGATACTCCACAACCTTGAAAAAAATCACACGGCTAGTTAATGAATGATACTAGCCGCTAAAACATTCGAATTTAAGATAATATTTATGGATAAGTGTAAAAAAAAATCTGAATATCACTGAAAACGTGTAAATCGCACTCCCGTATTATAATAACTGAGTCGTAATTATCAAGAATTATTAAACTAATTTTATCAAATAATAAAGTTAAAACTATAAAGAAGTAAATGAAATCTTTATTTCTTAGTAAATATATTCTTATTTTGTGTTAAGAAATCATAAACTTGCCCAATTTTTTCGCTCAAATTCTTCATACAAATTACTATGAACTGGCGAGTTTCCACAAATACATGTGCGAGCGCCCGCTGCGGTCAGTACGCCACGCAACTCCGAGGAGAGAGCACGTCGCTTTACGCCGCATCCACAGATCGCGATCGAACCACAGTATAATTAATAATAGTAGGTACATTTGTTCTGTTGAGCAAGTAAATATTTCTTTTGGAACGAAGTTCCTTATGACGCGTTGCAAAAGGGAGACGGAAAAAATTAAGACCAAAAGTTGTAACGACACTTTTTGCCATAGTTGTAAGCCGTGCGGTGTGTTTCTCTGTCTCTCTCTCTCTCTCTCTCTCATCATCAATCAACCAAACCCAACAACCCCCCACACCAAAAACCCCACCCCCTATACAATGTAACCCCCCCTCCCCCTCTAAAATTTTTTGTCCTTACCAATAGCCTTCCCACGAAACCTCCCCCCATCCCCCCCACCCCCCGAAAATTCCCCTCGAGGCATATCTCAGTCAACTGGACCCCTAGACCCCTCGAGTCAGGTATCATTGGAATCGCGAGAACGAGCCCTATAATTTGGCTTAATCAGATCCCCTAAATTCCCAACGGGACCCCGAGATATACCTCAAAAACCTCAAGAACCCCCCTCCCCTACTCAAAAAATTTTGACCGCTCCAATAGCCTTCTCACAAAACCATCCCCCCTCCCCCTCTCCCCACCCCCCCCCCCCCTTTCCCCCCCCCCCAAATCCCCTCGAGGCATATCTCAGTCATCTGGACCCCTAGACCCCCCGAGTGAGGTATCATTGGAATCGGGAGAACGAGCCCTATAATTTGGCTCCATCAGATTCCCTAAATACCTCAAAAACGTCAAGACACCCCCCCCCCCCCCCATCTCAAATTTTTTTTTGACCCCTCCAATAGCCTTCTCACGAAACCTTTCGAAAATTGTTTTTGGACTTGTGGAATAGATTTCGATCAGGACTAGTGACTCGACTTAAACTCGCGACAGGTCAACAGGACAGAACAGGACAGGAAAATGCGGTCGGCGTTGTGCACTAAGCATGTGTCGTTCGTTCGATTTCCGCGAACCAGTTTTGAGGTTTTTAGGGCCATTTTGAAATTTAACGTATGGTGAAAACACTATTGAGAAAAAAGTGTCTCCAGTTAAATGGCCCCACTTTTGAGATTTTTGGGGCCATTTTGAAATATGACGTATGGTGAAAACACTATGGAGAAAAAAGTGTCTCCAGTTAAATGGCCCTACTTTTGAGATTTTTGGGGCCATTTTGAAATTGAAAATACTATGTAGAAAAACGAGTCTCCAGTTAAATGGCCCCACTTTTGAGATTTTTGGGGCCATTTTGAAATTTGACGTATGGTGAATGGGGCCAATGGGAAAATACTATGGAGGTGTCTCCAGTTAAATGGCCCCACTTTTGAATTTTAGGGCCATTTTGAAATTTGACGTATGGTGAAAACACTATGAAGAAAAAAGTGTCTCCGGTTAAATGGCCCCACTTTTGAGATTTTTGGGGCCATTTTGAAATTTGACTCTCGAAGTCTTTGGGGTATTGGTGACGACTATTGGTCTGGTCAAAAAATGTATGGTGTTGGGTTGGGACACTTGTCGATGGTACCTGAAGGTTTACCGGTTCTGCTAAGGAGCAGCAGGCTTAGCATGCACATCGCAGAAACATCGGAGAGTCGACAAAATGAGAGATTGAAGAAACATTAATACCATTTGTAGCAAAATAGGTCTTATTGTAAGGCAGCAAGGTCGATGCATTGTCGTTTGGAAACAATCTTTCTTTTCTTCCCGAATTTTCTCTTTCTTTTCTCACAGAAGATTTCCCGACAGCCATTTTAAAACTAGATAATATGTCTGTTTAGAAATGTTGATTTCTATTGGCAACCTTGTCGCCAAGGATTAAGAACTATTTTGCAACTCACTATTTGGATAAAATATTTCTTCCTTAAATTTATTTCTTCGGATCGCCATGCTAAGCCCGCTGGCTGGTGTTCTTGAAAATTATTATACGAGGTGTGTGCATGCGTGCGGGGAATATGCATAAAATATAAAAATAGCTTAAAATATAATAATATGATACTAGACTGAAAAATAAAGGAAACGGCGAAAAAAATTTCAATATCTGTTAATAAATGAGCAAGATATGAGCGGTCAAAGTTTGTAATCTATCTCTTTCTAGCAAAACGAAATTTAGTATGAACTTTCTATGAAGGTCGTGTTATGTGACGTCACGATACACGTCCGATCTCTCTGTCTAACAGACTACTTTAAACGTTCATATCTTCGTTATTTTTAATGATATCAAAAAACTGATTTTACCATACGGTTTACCAAACAAGAAAGATCTATATAAAAAAAATAAAAAAAATACGTGCATATTCCCTATTGCGGATTTAAACCGCAACGCGGCACGTTTGTATGCAGATGGTTTACTGTTCTTTATACTGTGGCGCGAGGCTCGATCGTTGTGAGAGTAGCGCTAAAAACCTAAACTTCGCGCGGCGCGTCTCCGAATACGGTCCTTAATCCTGATGCTTACTCGTACCTAAAGTAGTAGAATTTAAAACATTTATTTTTTGTTTTAAAACATTTCTTTATTTATTCATGTAATTTATTCAAAACAAACATACTTATTTAAATGTAAAATAATTGTCTTGAATGGCCCGTGTAATTTGAAGTCAATTTATTAGTTTTTCTTACTGATTTATTCACTCTACCACCTCATTAGTTAAAAAGATTTATCACGTCGTTTATTAGCGAAAATATTTATCGGGTATACTCTAGATATTGGTATTTTATACATCGGGAAACTTTAAAAATATCGGTAAGATTAATGGTACAAAATATATTTATTCTTCTTCCTTGGAAGTCGATTTTACCACGAAGAATTCATACTCATAACCCATTACATATTTTAGATGCTGGTTACATTTAAAAAACCAGTTTTTATGATAAGATTAATATGATTATAATATGATTTTTATGATAACGTTAATATTGAAACAATTCTTGGAAAATGTACAATAAGGGTCAGCCACACCGCGAATAATCACGACACTACGCGGCGTTGCATTTTTAACCCCCGACGCAAAAAGAGGGGTGTTATAAGTTTGACGTGTCTGTCTGTCGGTGTGTCTGTCTGTCTGTCTGTCTGTCTGTGGCATCATAGCTCCCGAACGGATGAAGCGATTTCAATTTAGTTTCTTTTATATTAAAGGTGACTTACATGCGAGTGTTCTTAGACATGTTTGATGAAAATCGGTTGAGCCGTTTAAAAGTTGTGGGGGGTGAAAGCGGGGAAGAAAATCCGAATGTGCAAATATACTCGAGTATGGTCTCAAATGAAAGCGCACTGAAAGAGAATATTGATGACTTAATCGACAGTGTTCGTAGCTTCGTTTGATGAGAAAATTGGTGGTGGGAAGATCAGCCGTTTGAAGATGATCAGCTCTTTTCTAGTTGATGAGGGGATCTGACTAACTTTCCAATGTCAGTAGTAGTATGTATTCGTGCATTCTGGATCACGATTCTGGATCCCCCTCCCTCTACCCCCGTCCTGTCCCGCGTACCTACTCTACTCTACATTCGGGCGGCGATGTCGGCTAAAAAAAAAAAAAAAAAAAAAAAAGTTTGGTGTCAAAATGGGGGTTTTCGGCCACGCCCGATCGATCGCGCTCATCCGTTTTTCAATATCTCTAACGGTTACAAAGATAGACTTTTGCAATCACAAGCCCCATTAGGGTCTATTCATTACTGATTACTCCATCCGGTGATAGATAATGGAGGGTGATAAGCTAAGGACCATTAGTAAAACAAAGTTGGTATTTATTGTAAGTGAATCATTTTATTGACAAAAAAGCGTTCAAATAAACTACATAATTTCAAATCGTTGTGTAACGTATTCGCACCAAAATGTACCAGGAAATCATTCAGTGACTTATTGTTATAAATATAATACAGATACATTATACAATATTCTCCGCAAACCATGGTATAATCATTTTGTACTCGTGCTGTATTATATGACCATATTCTACAATTTCGCTCTAGAAACTCTCGGTGATAACCTCGTGGAGGGCGACCATATGAATCAAAGTATTGTCCAATATGTTGTTTATCAATATGTATGGCAATCCAATGCGAACCTGGTTTATTATCAGTATCCAAATTGCTCACGATGTAGCATGGAACTGGAACACGAATCGGTAATCGGTTAGCTGCGTACACATTATTTTCAATGCGTGCATCAATTTTATTCAAACATTTCTGTATGTCTAAAGTATCCATGAATACTGTTTAGATATATGGGGGGGTCTTATATGCTCTAGTGATTGAATATTAATGCGCACCATCTTAACCAAACTTGATATAAATCATGCTATTTAAACTTGATATCAATATATACTTAATATTATAAATGCAGAAGTGTTACCTCTTCATGCTTTAACCGTTGAACCGATTTTTATGAAATTTGGTATAGACACACTTTGAATCCCGAGGAAGGATATATGATATTTTTTATCTCGAAAAAGTACAATGTTCCCGTGGGATAATGTATTTACGCGGGTGGGAAACATCCAGTGTTAAATGAAGGAGAAAAAATATACGTTTTTGTTGTACATTTTTATTAAATACACATATAAGATATACAAACATAAATCTACGAACTTACCTACTATAGTCTACTGAAATATTACGATTTTTATTTATTTCTATAACATTATCGAATTCTGCATAGTGTGTTAACGCTGAGTCAAAGTGCATCTTTTCTTTTATTAAACTTGGATGAATCTTTTTTAAGTATGATTGTAGTTGTAAAGTATTCATAATTCTTTAAAAAAATACTTATTCATTCCCTCTATCATACGCAAGTGAAATAAATAAAATAAGACATTCTTAATTAACATGCAATTGACTGGGGTTTTAAATTAAAATGAAAGCACAAGTTTAAAATAATCATTTACTTACACATTAAAACATATTACAGATTGAGAACTTAATAATACTTAGAAAGATAATACAATGTTTGTTTCTTAACTACTATAGTCAACGGTTACATTACGATTTTTATCTATTTCAATAACATTATCAAATTCTGCATAAACAACACAATTTATCGTTTGAGTCAGAGCAGATTCAAAGCGAACTTCTAATCTAACACTATCGTGTCTAATTAGATTCCAATGACTAGAAGAATTGGCTGATAAATCAGGTGTGAGATCAAATGCTAGCAAACAATAACCTTTCGAATACTTATCATGAGATATCCCATTCCCTTCGTTAAGAAAATGTATTCCTGTTCCTGAGAATAATGTATGATAGGTTGTAGTAAAAATATTATTATCAAAAGATGGTTGTAAAGCTTTTGAAGGAATTTGCTGACCGTCAATATATAAACAAAAAGAATTCATTTTATAGTTCTCAAAATTAAACGGATTTTTAGACAAACAACCATTAAATGCTGCATTATTTACAAAACCCACTATGCATCTCTTAGGTACTTGACCCAAAAATATATTGTCTAATGTCTTGCCCTGAACCCCTGACGGTATCGTTAAAACTTTTACTTCGGCTCGAGTTATTGGATATTTTGCAGTTGTGGTGGCTAACACTTTTTGATGGGCAAGTAAGACGGAAGGGTTAATTTTTGTCCTTCGAACAAGGAGAGTCGCATCAGTAATATTTATTTTGTATTTAACATCATCTGTTGCTGCCATAAGGTGAAATGTTTCACGTGATCTTACCAATTTAATATTCATCTCAACACCATTAATTAAAAACTTTGACTGATTGAATATGTCACCATGAAGGTGTCCTATCATTTCAACTTCCTTACTTTCTGAAACTAATTTTTGTCTTGTAGTAAAACCTGCATTTTTTTCTTCGGTTGAATCCATTTTGCCAGCTGTATCTTCATACCAAAGCCCACAAGTTAAATGAGATTGTTTTGCCTCGGGTGAGTAATTCAAAAGAGTTTCAATGTAAGCTCGATAAGCATATGTATTGTTTGGAGGTGAAACTAATTTTTGATTTAAGTAAACGTCGAGTTGACTAAAAATTGAATGAAGCCAATTGTTTACAGGTGCTACAACAGTTGAAGCTGCCAATTTTGAAGAATCTTCGTTTAATACTTTTGCTTTTAATTGAACGAGTGTATGAGATAAGTCTATATAATCATCACCAGTTCCAGGGACTTGAAATTCTATGGGTCCATCGTCGGCTAAAGATGATATTGGTTTGTAGTGCACCCACATGCCACTTTCGATGCTTGTTTGTGTTGATGGTAAAGCAAACAAATCTAATTCAGATTTTATACATTCACAAGAGTGACTATGTAAGAAAGACATTTTTTTTTTAATTTATGAAAATATATCCCCTTTATATTGACGAGTTGGTTTTCGTTTTTTAACACCTCTTCCTTTACCGTTCGATGAAGGAATGACTGCTCCAATACATTTTCTTTTAGTTATATAGCCTGAACCAGACATGTTTAATTTATCAATTTTTTGATCTGCCCTTCTTTTCAAATTTGAACTAATTTCCTTAAGTCGCGATTTTATTGATTCGTCCATGGGTCGTGCTTTCGTCATATCAGATAGAAATCCAACACCCGCACTCAAAGCTTCCTTTCCTATTGCTTTCGCGCCACTTGAAAGCAAAGGTAAGACGGATCGAAACAAACCTCCCAAAAAGCTTCCAATACCATGACCACGTTGATAAGGAGCTCCTTTGTATATTACTCCTATTCCAGAACCAGCTTGATGTGTATAATAATTTTCGTATGGACAAATTATATTATTATTGTGATGATGCATTATAACTTTCTAAAGTGTAGTTTAATACACACTGTTCCAAACTGGAATGGTATCTTTTGACCAGTGCATGATCTTATATCTATTTCAAGTGTATCGAATTCTCTGCGCATGACTGGTAAGTAGTGAGGAGGAGAAAATACATGCATCTTATTTGCCCCATATATATATTTTGAGGGATCTAGTGGTATAATTCTAAGTAAAGAGGTCATAACATCTCCAACAATTTGCGGTTCCACTATATCACAATAAACAAAGAGTTGTGATGGAAGTCCCAGATGTAAGTTTGCAGGACGTTTGCCAAACGTTTTTTCTACCAAATTCCTATTAGGCTCAAACCCTAATTGAATACCTAACTTAGGTGATAATGATACGGACTTCAATGAATCATCTGCGATTGTTACAGATACAAACTTAGATATTTCATCGTAACGAAAGGTAACATTTTCTCTTATATTATTTAAAGCTTTTAAAATGTGATTAATATTATCATAGTTGGTTGCAGGAATGTGTTTTTTATAGTGAACAATAGAAGGATTTTTTTCATTAGGCATTATCATATTCTTAGAAATATAGACTATATTTTCTTGTTCTTGAACAGTAAACATTGTACACGGATATTGAAATTCAACAACACCGACAACCCATTCGCCTTCTAATTTAATTGATTTTGGTAATTTTGTTGAAAACTTTGTTGTCATATTATCTGGAAAATATTGTATTGAGCTGTTGCTTAGTAATGTTAAATAAAAACTTTCTTTCATTATATCTGTTTTAAATGGGATGACAAAATCCAACTATTAAATTTATCAGGATAACCTTTCCACTTGACAAGCACTTGCCTTCTGCTACCAGAATATCGAGAAGTTATTATTTTATCTATTTTGTGATACGAAGTCGGGCTAGGAGGAGTAATTTTTTGTAATTCTCTTTCATAAAAAGTACCTTCTATATCTTCATTTTGTAAATCCTTCAAGGTATACACAACCCATGGTGATCTAGGGATGACTGTTGAAATAATAAAAATTTCATCGCTCCAGTTAGATTCGTATCCCTTTTGGAATATATGTTTATATTTTGTGATTCTAACATAATCACCAACGTTAAACTTTGGTAAGAAGATATCTTGTGGTGACTTTTTATTTTCTCGAGCATACAAATTATTCCAAACAGTCATAATGTTACTAGAGTTTACATCACATGGAGACATTTTAATACTTGAATGAAAACTATGGTTATATGCATATAATAAATCTTGTAAAATGTCTATATATCTGTATGTATTTTTATGTGTAAAATAGCGCCACATTTTTGACTTAAGTGTTCTTTGAAATCTTTCTACAATACTAGCCTTAATATCAGGATTATTTGTCGTGTAATAATTAATATTTTTACTCTTAAAATATTGACGAACATCTTTGGAAACAAACTCAGTACCCTTATCAGATTGGACGTGGGTAGGAACTACATGAGCTTCCTCAAAAATACTCTCAAAACAATTTTTGGTTGTTAAAGAATTTTTATTTTTCATAGGTCTAGCATAAGCATACTTACTAAATACATCAATAACACATAATATATAATTATAACCATTATTATATTTACTATATGCTCGCATGTCACTTAAATCTGCTTGCCACAGTTTATTAAGATCAGATACGATATATTTGTTTCGAGGAAACTTTTTGTAAACCGGTTTATGAAGTGTGTACGTTTCTTGTGATTGCAACCATTTCTTGACATCATTTTTATTCATTTTTCCTTCCATAGCTCTTGCAAGTTTATCAATGCTGCTGTAACCAGCGGGGTGTGATACATCATAGTAAATATTGTGAATTTCTAGTAGGGGGTCCATTTTTCCCAATCAATTTTCTTTTTTATTTTATTAATATACTTGTTTTCAGATGCAGATGTAGAATGTTTCTCGCCACCAGATATTTTACCAAAATCTTTTAACTGAAGTTGGTTAATATACTCACTTCTCTTCGGATTACCAATATAAGTGAGTGGTACTTTTATCTCCTTCAATGCTTTAGCAAATTTTTCCCATCCTATTGGATCACTTTTTTTTAATGGTCTTAATGAATCATTGACTAAATCTACAATATTACTACCAATTATTTTGTTATTATCCACGAGCACTGTACCATCATCATCCCAGTGTACTTTGTTCTGTCTTGTCAATAAGAAATCTAACAATGGCTCACCTTTTTTAATGTAGGATTTAGGTATTAAACTTAATATTTGTTTTTTCGAGTATATATATTTATTTTGAACAATATCACTTTCTTTGCACTCAACTTCTTCATTCCATGTCTGATCAACAATAGGATCTTTATTGTTTGAAACACTACTTTTATCCATATATTGTCCTTTTTTCAAAAGTGTTTCAGATAAATCATTATTTGAGGTAATTATTGGAAGTTGATAAGGTTGGCGATCTTCACTGGTGAAATGCAAATACCTTTGTAATGTTTGTAAGTATAAAATCCATTTTTTTCTGTCATCATCGTTACTTTCAAGAATATTTTGCATTTCGGTATCTAATCGCGATTTAGGATTTTCATGGCTCTCGTTCTTTCCGTTTATTTTATCAATCAAACTTGGTTCGACCAGTAACATTTTCTTAGTGTGTTCCATTTTAGACAAGACCACTAACTAACCCACTTAGTATAGAACCTAAAATAATAGGTAAAAATGCACCACCTTTTTGAACAATTATATTTTTTCTTACTTTGGTTGTTGTTTTACGAACAAGCTTGCGGAGTATCTGTATATATTGTTTTAAAGATTTTTTATCCTTTTCTTTTAGTGGTACTTTCCCTTGTAACACATTATGAATACACTCACATAAACAATTTATTTCATCTTCATCACATGATTTTAATAAAGCTTTTTGATACTTTGGTTTTAATGTTTGCAAAGCGATGAGTAGATTTTTATGCGTCTTTAAGCTTCCAAGCATTATTTGTAAATGATATAACTTTGTCAGTTCTTGTTGTATTTAAACCCTCTTTTCGGTACATAAACAGAACAATTTTTATCAGGGGGGAATATATTCGTCTTAAAACGAAACATATCATTGGTATTTTGTTTAAGATCTATCATTAAATAGCCATGTGCCTCTGTTGTTGCATCTTTGTAAGCTTCTTGAACAAATTTTACATTATCTGGTGAGACTTGACGTGCTAAATATCGAATTTGAGTTTTATCACGAGGGTTCTTAAAATAAATAATGTAGCTCGAATTTAGAGAAATATCTCTTTGGCCTTTTCCTTGATGAAAAAGATTTTGAGTTATATAAAATACGCTTAAATTTCTGTGGTGACTACCTTTTGTAAATATATCTACAATTCGACCATCAGATTCTCTCATGAGATCATCTATTATAATCAAATTAGCCTCTTTACCATCAAACATGTTCAAGTCAGGTAATCCTTGAAAGTAGTTAACATTTTTTAAATTGTATAAGGGTTGCATTTCATCAAAACACCATGTTACTTGGGCAAAAGATACATTACATATTTCTTCCATATTATTAATAAATTTTGTAACAAAATTTGATTTCCCACAACCACTAGGCCCCGCAACTATTGCAGTGAATGGATGAATAAAATGTTTCATTTTTCCTTACGTGTGTATTAGACGAGATACAAGAAAACAATAATTATTTTTTGCTTTTTAAAACTGTTTTATTGATTCTTAAACTAAACATTACAGTAAATGGAAGTAATAAAACAATGTAAATACATCTAAAAACAGTAAAAAAATTACATTAAAACCTTATTTATAACTTACAAAATAAAATACAAATAACAAAAAATCTCAAATTATTATCAACTAAATAAACTTTGTACCTATAGTAGTTTTTTTTAATCTGTAATGGCCCCACGCCAATGTATCGATTTGACTTGGTAATATGTAGCGCTTGGTATCTTGGTATGACAAAGAAGTTTTATTGATTTCCTGGGTAAATATTGTGTGTTTAAGCGATCTAAATCTACACATACTATGGTGTTGAATATTTTTATTAAAAAGACAAGATTTGTAATTTTCTAATTCTAACTTTTTTGTAACACTTTTGTTTACACCTTTGGCTTTTGCAACGAATTTTTCACCTACTGTAAACGCATACATTTTTGATCGGAGTCCTACAAATTCCTCTAAAATATCACCGTTATTTTCATCTTTAAAATATCCTAACTTTTTTTTGTTTATTTTAGGGTAACCAAATAAATTATTGGGAGGATAATCAGATGTATCGAACCTGTCCATCAAATCAGGTTTGAGATCTTCATATAAATTATTAGTAAAAAATTGGTATATAAAACTATCAGTATCAGTGTACAATAATTTTGTATTTTCACCAAACTTTTTTAAAATGTAATCATAATGAAAATCATACATAAGTGTTTTTGAAATATCTAATATACAAAATCCTAGATAAATGGGTTTATCGTGTAAAATCTTTGTTTTCCGTAATTGAATTGCTACTAAGTTTTCTGAAAATATTGATAGACTGTGGAATTCTGGTTTTGCTATCAAATCTTGTGCTCCTAGAGACTTTCCCCGATTTTCCCAATGTGTTAAAAGTTTTACATTAACTCTTTTTTCAATATTTTCCATTGTTTTACCAAAAACTGAATTATTCATAAGTTTGTAAAAATCTTTTTCAAAATCTGAGGTTGCCTTCATTCTGAGTTGAGTATTTAAATCAATGTATTTTTGCAACCAAGGACTTTGATTGAATTTTAAAATTCTGTGAACTTTTTGTAGTTTAATACCTAACTTTAGACATTGTTTCAAATTTCTATAGTGAATTTTATATTTTGATTTATTGTTTAAATTTGGAACTAATTTTATATTTTTCGTATCACCTACACAAATATTTTCAGGACAAAGAGGTAAATCAGAATGCAAATCGTGAAGTTCTTCAGGATACTTTAAATCAACTTCTAAAATGAAACCATATTCAGATGTGTCAGGAATATCAAAGTTGGTGTCAGGATCTACCCACTCAAACCCTCCCACAGGAAGATGTTGTGACATTGCCCAACCATAGAGATTATTAGCATCAAAATATGCAAGGAAGGATTTAGGTTTTGTTTCATCATAACTATTCAAATACTGATTATTTGCCTTAGCATACCTATTGCTACATTGTGACACACCACCTCGAATACCTGCCCTGATAAACGCTATTTTGTCAAAGTCTGTTAATAACTCTAATTCTATATTAGTGTACTTTAACATAGCATCCCAGCTTAAACCAGGTGCAGTATAATAATATGCTGGATCTAAATTGTAAGTATTAATACAAAGATCTCTGAAATTTTCAAATATGTCTGTTAAAAGTAATACGTCAGTTTTTTGGTACAAATTTGAATAATCTAACATGTTTGAACATTGGAAATGATCCCAAACATCTTGTGCATGATGGTAATCATCATCAGAAACATTTGAATCTGTAAGTGTGTTATAGAAATGTTTTTGACTGGGTAATGATGTTAGTTTAAAACTGTCATTAGATGTCATGAATTCATAGGGATAAATACCTTTTTTCTTTAGACGAACAAAATCTTCATTGTTAGGAAAATTTTTTTTGAGTGTGTGAAACTGTTCGTCCTTAAGATTTTTAGCTAGTTGATCAAGGCTACAAGGCAAAAATTTTAGCGAATCGACAAATCTCAATTTAAACATCTGATTGTTAATAAATAATGTTTTAGTAAAGGAAATGTATCTCTCTTTGTTTTGAGGTATTAAATCAACTTGTCCCTCGACAAAGTTAAGCGCATGAACTATAAAATGTGAATCATAGTGACTTAAATTATGAAAAAACACTGGAACGAAATTCGGAGCTCTAAACTTTTTTGTGCATAGTTCATGTGCGACACCTCTAAAACTTCCTGTATACCAGTCAAAGTCTAAAATTCTATCTTTGTCTAAAACAGTTTCACAAATATGACAAATGGAACAATTATCAATTTTGTTTTTATCTTCATTAGACAGAGTATTAGGAGCTTTCTGGAAGTTATTTTTACTACAAATTGATCGTATATCCATGTATAATCTATCCATAAAGATTTGCACACAATTTGGCCCGCTGTAAAATTCATATTTTGATAAATTATCATCATAAGAACACTTTAAATAATATCCAAAACTATAAGGTTCGTGTTTATGAATATTTTTAGTATAAGACATAGACGGATCATTAGAACATGAATTGATCGGGTTTAAAAAAGCTTCAAAATCCGCATAAATTACAAACGGGATTTTTAATTTTCTTTCAAAGTGATCAAACTTGACTTTATCGTTAGATGTTGGCTTTGCAAACCAATTTTTAAATTTTTTCTGACTACTCGGCAATTCGATAGTAACATGAGAACAATCATTTTGTTGGTGATTAGATAATCTCTCATTTGTAGGAAAGTATAACAAACACCCGTCACAAATGTAAACCGTATGATGTTGATTAGAAAGTTGTTTGCTTACCAAACGCGATAAATTCTTTATATAACAATAGTGACTATTTGTACCGTTTGTTAAGTATAATAAGTTGATGTGTATGCTTTTGCGGTTTTTGGTAAAATACAATGGACCTACGACACTATTTTGTTTAGTTTCTCTATTAAATTCCAACCCATAAACATTGATACTTATGTTATTTAAATTTTCAACTTTACGGATATCGGTTAATTTCATTGGAAAAGATAAACCATCAAACTTTAATTTATCCGCGTGTGCGCTGTATGAAGATACCCGTCCAACATTATTGTTGACTGGGAATAAAGCTGAGAGCAATGCCCACTTAAAACACATATAGTCGACATTTTGAACGTTAATAACAGCCTTCTTTGTTTTAATATCATGAGGTAAATCAATATAAGAAGTACCACGAAGGGGATTAAACTTATTAACATTCATGTCTAAGCTTATAATTTGTTTGAGGCTCCATCCACTGTCTTTTCTCTCAAAGCTACTTACTTTATTTGTTAAAGTGTTACTAAGTGATAAAAAAAAGATATCTAAGTCATCTCCACGAAAAATTATAAAATTGTTAGTTTGAAAATCAAAAGTATTTTGTATATTATTTTTGCTTTGTTGTACAAATTCAGCTTGTAAAATAAAATTTACTTTAAAAATGTTATGATTTACAATTGAACGTTCAATTAATTGAAATATGACGTCTTTGATTGAATTCATGAATATTTCTGGCGTTTGGAAAGTTGTTTCAAGAGTTTCATTAGATTTATTACAAATTCTATACGTGATAATTCTTTGACCGAAAACAGATTCAATTACGGAAACATTTTTTAGCGATCCCTCCATTCTAAGAACATTGTTTTTGTGTACATTGCTTTTTAAATGATTTGTGTAATACCGTTTACGTACATCTTTTTGACAAGCGCTACAAAAAACATTATCTGAATTATTGGTACCTGTGTGGGGCTCTGTGTGTATATTATCCGGATATGAAGCAACTGCGGTATGGGAACCTTCCGTTGCAATACCCGAAGTTGATGTTGCTTCAGTACAAGATTCTCCAGTTGTGTTAGATGAAGTTGATACTGTTTTATCCATTTTTCGATGTTTAAGATATTCTGAGTTGATTACACTTTCAGACTTCCTTTTTAGAGCTCCCCCTGCTTGTAGTTGTGGTTGACTAAAACAAAGAAGAAAAGTTGTTAGTTACAATAAATTATAAAGATAATATTATAATTATATTTTTACTAGGGTTCACTTACTTGTTATGATTTTCAACTGCTACATGTTGATCATCGACATAATCTTCAAGGAAACAATGTGAGAACAAATCAGCTTCTTCAACTTCTCTGCACAGTCGGATTGATTCTATGTCTTCCAGAATTTCATCTATTTGTGAATCAAAAAATATACTCGTACATGATTCCATCTTTGTTGTATGAATGAAAAATAGTCAGATCTTATCCTTTAAAATATCCTAGTTCAACTGATGAGATATATACAATTTATAGAGTATTTGTAGAGAAAACACAGTTAAAAAATACATTAACAAACCCTTTTTAGCCTATGATTAAGAATATAACGATGGAGTAGATCTTGTTAAAGTTAATTATTGTTAAAATGATACTTTTTGCAACTGTCAGACGTGCAAATCTCTTTTGTAAAATCAAATATTAAGTTTTGAATACATTCGAAGTTTTTGCTTGTCTGAGATGTGTATAATTTTATTCTGGTTTCAGTATTTTTCCAGTGTTCATTTGCTGGAATCTTTGAAATCTTCTTCAAATCATAAACCTCAATTTTTATTAGATGTGAGGAATTTTGTCCATCGTCTGCATTAGTAGAGACGAATGCTGTGCCTCCACTCTTTTGCACTCGTGAAACTGACGATGATAGCTTTTTCTTTTTGCTTTTCTGGACGTCAAATAGATCATCTAGCCTTGCAAGCGGTGACGGTGATCTTTTTCTACTTAGATCGGATACTATTTCCAAGTCCGTTGTTTCACTATCAGGAGATGCAAAGTAGAAAGATTTGTATGTATTTTCTTCAAAATTGTTCTGTAAAATTATTTATAATAACTGTTAGAATATTAAAATTAAAAAACACATGATTCTAATAAAACAAAAAAAATATAAAAATATCTTACCTCCATATTTATGACCACTAAATATTCACAGAGTTACACAGGAAATAATAACTTCACCACAAGATGACTGACTGTGATAATACTTAAAATTTCGACCATTATATACAAAACTTGTGGAATGCTGATTGCATTTTATCACAACTGTTATCGCTTGGTTAATGGAGGCACACATTCCACCCCTAACTATCACTAGAAACTATTTCCTCCGAAATAACATTGTATTGATAACACATTAGTATCTGTTGAACAAGTAAGAACTTGCCCATCAAAAAGTGTTAGCCACCACAACTGCAAAATATCCAATAACTCGAGCCGAAGTAAAAGTTTTAACGATACCGTCAGGGGTTCAGGGCAAGACATTAGACAATATATTTTTGGGTCAAGTACCTAAGAGATGCATAGTGGGTTTTGTAAATAATGCAGCATTTAATGGTTGTTTGTCTAAAAATCCGTTTAATTTTGAGAACTATAAAATGAATTCTTTTTGTTTATATATTGACGGTCAGCAAATTCCTTCAAAAGCTTTACAACCATCTTTTGATAATAATATTTTTACTACAACCTATCATACATTATTCTCAGGAACAGGAATACATTTTCTTAACGAAGGGAATGGGATATCTCATGATAAGTATTCGAAAGGTTATTGTTTGCTAGCATTTGATCTCACACCTGATTTATCAGCCAATTCTTCTAGTCATTGGAATCTAATTAGACACGGTAGTGTTAGATTAGAAGTTCGCTTTGAATCTGCTCTGACTCAAACGATAAATTGTGTTGTTTATGCAGAATTTGATAATGTTATTGAAATAGATAAAAATCGTAATGTAACCGTTGACTATAGTAGTTAAGAAACAAACATTGTATTATCTTTCTAAGTATTATTAAGTTCTCAATCTGTAATATGTTTTAATGTGTAAGTAAATGATTATTTTAAACTTGTGCTTTCATTTTAATTTAAAACCCCAGTCAATTGCATGTTAATTAAGAATGTCTTATTTTATTTATTTCACTTGCGTATGATAGAGGGAATGAATAAGTATTTTTTTAAAGAATTATGAATACTTTACAACTACAATCATACTTAAAAAAGATTCATCCAAGTTTAATAAAAGAAAAGATGCACTTTGACTCAGCGTTAACACACTATGCAGAATTCGATAATGTTATAGAAATAAATAAAAATCGTAATATTTCAGTAGACTATAGTAGGTAAGTTCGTAGATTTGTGTTTGTATATCTTATATGTGTATTTAATAAAAATGTACAACAAAAACGTATATTTTTTCTCCTTCATTTAACACTGGATGTTTCCCACCCGCGTAAATACATTATCCCACGGGAACATTGTACTTTTTCGAGATAAAAAATATCATATATCCTTCCTCGGGATTCAAAGTGTGTCTATACCAAATTTCATAAAAATCGGTTCAACGGTTAAAGCATGAAGAGGTAACACTTCTGCATTTATAATATTAAGTATATATTGATATCAAGTTTAAATAGCATGATTTATATCAAGTTTGGTTAAGATGGTGCGCATTAATATTCAATCACTAGAGCAGATAAGACCCCCCCCATATATCTAAACAGTATTCATGGATACTTTAGACATACAGAAATGTTTGAATAAAATTGATGCACGCATTGAAAATATTGTGTACGCAGCTAACCGATTACCGATTCGTGTTCCAGTTCCATGCTACATCGTGAGCAATTTGGATACTGATAATAAACGAGGTTCGCATTGGATTGCCATACATATTGATAAACAACATATTGGACAATACTTTGATTCATATGGTCGCCCTCCACGAGGTTATCACCGAGAGTTTCTAGAGCGAAATTGTAGAATATGGTCATATAATACAGCACGAGTACAAAATGATTATACCATGGTTTGCGGAGAATATTGTATAATGTATCTGTATTATATTTATAACAATAAGTCACTGAATGATTTCCTGGTACATTTTGGTGCGAATACGTTACACAACGATTTGAAATTATGTAGTTTATTTGAACGCTTTTTTGTCAATAAAATGATTCACTTACAATAAATACCAACTTTGTTTTACTAATGGTCCTTAGCTTATCACCCTCCATTATCTATCACCGGATGGAGTAATCAGTAATGAATAGACCCTAATGGGGCTTGTGATTGCAAAAGTCTATCTTTGTAACCGTTAGAGATATTGAAAAACGGATGAGCGCGATCGATCGGGCGTGGCCGAAAACCCCCATTTTGACACCAAACTTTTTTTTTTTTTTTTTTTTTAGCCGACATCGCCGCCCGAATGTAGAGTAGAGTAGGTACGCGGGACAGGACGGGGGTAGAGGGAGGGGGATCCAGAATCGTGATCCAGAATGCACGAATACATACTACTAATGTCCGATCGATTCAAAATTTGGTACTGTGTTACTTCAACGATATTCAAAGAACATGCTTATGTAACCATGACTTGATCAGCCGTTTGAAGATGATCAGCACTTTTCTAGTTGATGAGGGGATCTGACTAACTTTCTTATGTCCGATCGATTCGAAATTTGGTACCGTGTTACTTCAACGATATTTAAAGAACATGGTAAGGTAACCATGACCTGATTAGCCGTTTGAAGATCATCTTTTCTTTATTAGTTGATGAGGGGATCTGACTATCGTCCACATGTCCTATCGATTCGAAATTTGGTACCATGTTACTTCAATGACGTTGAAAGTATGTATATGGTAAGGTAATCATTATTTATACCTACTTTAAAAAGGATAAAATAAAAGTAAAATTAAAAATTTTAAAAACCCCCGACACAAAAAATAAACTCTAAAAAATAATAAATAATATTTTAAACCTATTATAATTATATTATCACATATAATATTATGTAAGTTGAAATAATTTTATTTTCCAATCGTCGTCTCGTCGGGGGACCGCTATGTGAAAAAAACACGTGTAGTCGCAGAATGAACAAAAGAATTTACTCCGAAAAAAATTTGCTCATACCTACTTAAATGTAATTCGTAATAATTAATTAGCTGTTGTTGTAAAAATACTTTATAAACTTTAGCGGTCCCCCGACGAGGCGACGATTGGAAAATAAAATTATTTCAACTTACATAATATTATATGTGATAATATAATTATAATAGGTTTAAAATATTATTTATTATTTTTTAGAGTTTATTTTTTGTGTCGGGGGTTTTTAAAATTTTTAATT
>CAJQFG010000020.1:0-18963 GCA_905404095.1 Glaucopsyche alexis
AGCAGGCGCTGGTCTTCTCGACCTGTCACCAGGCGCTGGTCTGTACACCCTTTTAATTGTAAACACTAGTCTGCTCGCCTTCCTGACAGCGGGGACCAGTCTGCTCGACCTCATGACAGCGAGCACCGATCTGCTTGATCTTGATCTCCTTTTAGCGGGAGCCCGTCTTTTAGCCCTGCCGTCAGCGGGAGGCGGACTTCTTGCCCTGCTGTCAGCGGAAGCCGATCTGCTCGCCCTCCTGTCTGGCTGTCCTGTCAGCGGAAGCTAGTTTGCTGGCCCTCCTGACAGCGGGATCCGATCTGCTCGCCCTCGTGCAACAGGAGTTGCTGCTCGACCTGTCAGCGAGCCCGGGTCGACCCTGCAGCAGTCTCATCACTGGCTCATCGTGGTGGCACTTTTTTTTTAACTTGTTACTGAGAGCGACAACTACTATTTTCTGATTTCGCTTTATTTTTTCTGGTAGGTATGTCCCCATATAGCTTTCGAGCACTGCTATTTAGTTGACAGGTATTCCTTGGATTCACAGGCACAAGCCTCTTCAACCTGTTAGCGAGCACCAGTCTGCTCGGCCTCCCGTCAGCGGGCACCACTGCTCGACCTGTCGGCGAGCGCCAGTCTGCTCGCCCTCCTGTCAGCGAGCATTGGTCTGCTCGCCCTCCTATCAACGCGTGCCGGTCTGCTCGCCCTCCTGTCAGCGGGTGAAGGTCTGCTCGCCCTCCTATCAACGCGTGCCGGTCTGCTCGCCCTCCTGTCAGCGGGTGCCGATCTGTTAAAAGTCCTCGTGTCAGCGGGTGCCGGTCTGCTCGCCATCCTGTCAGCGGGTGCCGATCTGCTCGTCAACGGGAGCCGGTGGTGCAGGCCCTCCCAATCAGCGAGAGTCGCTGCTCGACTTCCTATCATCGTATGCTGATCACCCTCCTGTCAGCGAGCGCTAGTTTGCTCGCCTCTTGTGAGCGTGCACCAGTCTTGTGTGACCTGTCTGCGAGCGCAGTTCTACTCGCCTCCTGTCAACTGGACCACTCTTGTCAGCGGGAGTCGTTCTACTCGCCATCTCAGCGGACTCCAGTCTGGTTGGTAACTGACATGAAGGCGTGGTAGGGTAGCACTTTCTTAAACTCCTTAGAGAGAACCATAATTACTAATTTATATTAAAACTAGCTGACCCGGCAAACGTTGTTTTGCCTTATAAATTATTTGGAAAATGAATACGCATATAAAATTTAGTAAAAATCGGTAAAGCCGTTTCGGAGGAGTACGGTAACTAACATGTGACATGGAAATTTTATATATTACAAGATTATCTAATTTATATTCATAAATTCTAATTACGCTTTCTTTCATCTCGTATGTTCCCATATAGCTTTCGAACACAGTTTCTTAGTTGACAGGTATTCCTTGAATTCATTCTGTCAGCGATGACAAGTCTCTCGAGGTCTAAGCGGATGCCGGTCTGCTAGCCCTCCTGTCACCGAGAGCCGATCTGAATGCCATCCTGTCAGCGCGTGCCGGTCTGCTCGCCCTCCTGTCAGCGGGTGGCGGTCTGCTCGCCCTCCTGTCAGCGCGTGCCGGTCTGCTCGCCCTCCTGTCAGCGTGTGCCGGTCTGCTCGCCCTCCTGTCAGCGGGTGCCGGTCTGCTCACCCTCCTGTCAGCGAGTGCCGATCTGAATGCCATCCTGTCAGCGTCTGCTCGCCATCCTGTCAGCGGGTGCCTATCTGCTCGCCCTCCTGTAAACGGGTGCCGATCTGAATGCCCTCCTGTCAGCGGGGTGGCGGTCTGCTCGCCCTCCTGTCAGCGGGTGGCAGTCTGCTCGCCCTCCTGTCAGCGGGTGGCGGTCTGCTCGCCCTCCTGTCAGCGGGTGGCAGTCTGCTCGCCCTCCTGTCAGCGGGTGGCGGTCTGCTCGCCCTCCTGTCAGCGGGTGCCGGTCTGCTCGCCCTCCTGTCAGCGGGTGGCGGTCTGCTCGCCCTCCTGTCAGCGGGTGCCGATCTGAATGCCATCCTGTCAGCGCGTGCCGGTCTGCTCGCCATCCTGTCAGCGCATGCTGATCTGCTCGCCCGCCTGTCAGCGGGTGCCGATCTGCTCGCCCGCCTGTCAGCGGGTACCGATCTGCTCGCCCGCCTGTCAGTGGGTGCCGATCTGCTCGCCCGCCTGTCAGCGGGTGCCGTTCTGCTCGCCCCCCTGTCAGTGCGTGCCGGTCTGCTCGCCATCCTGTCGGCGGGTGCCGTTCTGCTCGCAATCCTGTCAGTGCGTGCCGGTCTGCTCGCCCTCCTGTCAGCGGGTGCCGTTCTGTTCACCCTCCTGTCAGCGGGTGCCGGTCTGTTCACCCTCCTGTCAGCGGGTGCCGGTCTGCTCGCCTTTCTGTCGGCGCGTGCCGTTCTGCTCGCAATTCTGTCAGTGCGTGCCGGTCTGCTCGGGGCTCCTGTCAGCGGGTGCCGGTCTGCTCGCCCTCCTGTCAGCGGGTGCCGGTCTGCTCGCCCTCCTGTCAGCGGGTGCCGGTCTGCGCGCCCTCCTGTCAACGGGTGCCGGTCTGCTCGCCCTCCTGTCTAGCGGGTGCCGGTCTGCTCGCCCTCCTGTCAGCAGGCACCAGTCTGCTCGCCCTCCTGCCAGCAGGCACCAGTCTGATCAACCTATCAGCGAGCGCTGTTCTGCTCGCCCTCCTGTCAGCGGGTGCCGTTCTGCTCGCAATCCTGTCAGTGCGTGCCGGTCTGCTCGCCCTCCTGTCAGCGGGTGCCGGTCTGCTCGCCCTCCTGTCAGCGGGTGCCGGTCTGCTCGCCCTCCTGTCAGCGGGTGCCGGTCTGCGCGCCCTCCTGTCAGCGGGTGCCGGTCTGCTCGCCCTCCTGTCAGCGGGTGCCGGTCTGCTCGCCCTCCTGTCAGCAGCCACCAGTCTGCTCGCCCTCCTGCCAGCAGGCACCAGTCTGATCAACCTATCAGCGGGTGCCGGTCTGCTCGCCCTTCTGTCGGCGGGTGCCGTTCTGCTCGCAATTCTGTCAGTGCGTGCCGGTCTGCTCGCCCTCCTGTCAGCAGGCACCAGTCTGCTCGCCCTCCTGCCAGCAGGCACCAGTCTGATCAACCTATCAGCGAGCGCTGGTCTGCTCGCCCTCCTGTCAGCGGGTGCCGGTTTGCTCGCCCTCCTGTCAGCGGGTGCCGGTCTGCTCGCCCTCCTGTCAGCAGGCACCAGTCTGCTCGCCCTCCTGCCAGCAGGCACCAGTCTGATCAACCTATCAGCGGGTGCCGGTCTGCTCGCCCTTCTGTCGGCGGGTGCCGTTCTGCTCGCAATTCTGTCAGTGCGTGCCGGTCTGCTCGGGGCTCCTGTCAGCGGGTGCCGGTCTGCTCGCCCTCCTGTCAGCAGGCACCAGTCTGCTCGCCCTCCTGCCAGCAGGCACCAGTCTGATCAACCTATCAGCGAGCGCTGGTCTGCTCGCCCTCCTGTCAGCGGGTGCCGGTTTGCTCGCCCTCCTGTCAGCGGGTGCCGGTCTGCTCGCCCTCCTGTCAGCAGGCACCAGTCTGCTCGCCCTCCTGCCAGCAGGCACCAGTCTGATCAACCTATCAGCGGGTGCCGGTCTGCTCGCCCTTCTGTCGGCGGGTGCCGTTCTGCTCGCAATTCTGTCAGTGCGTGCCGGTCTGCTCGGGGCTCCTGTCAGCGGGTGCCGGTCTGCTCGCCCTCCTGTCAGCAGGCACCAGTCTGCTCGCCCTCCTGCCAGCAGGCACCAGTCTGATCAACCTATCAGCGAGCGCTGGTCTGCTCGCCCCTTGTCAGCGGGAATCTCTCTGCTCGCCTTCCCTTGACTTCTGTCAAGGATCAGATCATGGCCGCATCAGCGGGCAAGATTTATTGAGGACTCAAGACTTGACTTGTCATCGACTTGAGACAAGCCAAATCTTGAGTCAAGCATCAATACTGAAGACGAATCCTCAAGACTGAAGACGAAGCCTCAAGTCTGAAGACGAAGCCTCAAGACGGAAGACGAAGCCTCAAGACGGAAGACGAAGCCTCAAGACGGAAGACGAAGCCTCAAGACGGAAGACGAAGCCTCAAGACGGAAGACGAAGCCTCAAGACGGAAGACGAAGCCTCAAGACGGAAGACGAAGCCTCAAGACGGAAGACGATGCCTCAAGACTGCAGACATAGCTAGAATGTCAAAGGTTCTTTACCTTTTTATAATCGAATCGAATAAGAAGCCAGAAGACTAAATATGAAGCCTAAACTGAAAAATTAAAAGCTTGACAAAACCTTTAGACTGAAGACGAAGCCTCAAGACTGAAGATGAAACCTCAAGACGGAAGACGAAGCCTCAAGACGGAAGACGAAGCCTCAAGACGGAAGACGAAGCCTCAGGACGGAAGACGAAGCCTCAGGACGGAAGACGAAGCCTCAGGACGGAAGACGAAGCCTCAAGACGGAAGACGAAGCCTCAAGACGGAAGACGAAGTCTCAAGACGGAAGACCAAGCCTCAAGACGGAAGACGAAGCCTCAAGACGGAAGACGACGCCTCAAGACGGAAGACGACGCCTCAAGACTGCAGACATAGCTAGAACGTCAAAGGTCCTTTACCTTTTTATAATCGAATCGAATAAGAAGCCAGAAGACTAAATATGAAGCCTAAACTGAAAAATTAAAAGCTTGACAAAACCTTTAGACTGAAGACGAAGCCTCATTATTGAAGAAGAATTCTCACAGCGATGACGAAGCTTAAAGAACGAAGACGATCAAAACTGAATTCGAAGCATCAACACTGAAGATGTAGCCCCAAGACTGAAGACGAAGCCTCAAGACGGAAGACGAAACCTCGAAACCTCAAGATGGAAGACGAAGAAGCCTCAAGACTGAAGACGAAGCCTCAAGACGGAAGACGAAACCTCGAAACCTCAAGATGGAAGACGAAGAAGCCTCAAGACTGAAGACGAAACCTCAAGACGGAAGACGAAACCTCAAGACGGAAGACGAAGCCTCAAGACGGAAGACGAAGCCTCAAGACGGAAGACGAAGCCTCAAGACGGAAGACGAAGCCTCAAGACGGAAGACGAAGCCTCAAGACGGAAGACGAAGCCTCAAGACTGAAGACGAAGCCTCGAAACCTCAAGATGGAAGACGAAGAAGCCTCAAGATGGAAGACGAAGAAGCCTCAAGACTGAAGACGAAACCTCAAGACGGAAGACGAAACCTCAAGACGGAAGACGAAGCCTCAAGACGGAAGACGAAGCCTCAAGACGGAAGACGAAGCCTCAAGACGGAAGACGAAGCCTCAAGACGGAAGACGAAGCCTCAAGATGGAAGACGAAGAAGCCTCAAGACTGAGACGAAGAAGCCTCAAGACGGAAGACGAAGAAGCCTCAAGACTGAAGACGAAGAAGTCTCAAGACTGAAGACGAAGAAGCCTCAAGACGGAAGACGAAGAAGCCTCAAGACGGAAGACGAAGAAGCCTCAAGACGGAAGACGAAGCCTCAAGACGGAAGACGAAGAAGCCTCAAGACGGAAGACGAAGCCTCAAGACGGAAGACGAAGCCTCAAGACGGAAGACGAAGCCTCAAGACGGAAGACGAAGCCTCAAGACGGAAGACGAAGCCTCAAGACGGAAGACGAAGCCTCAAGACGGAAGACGAAGCCTCAAGACGGAAGACGAAGCCTCAAGACGGAAGACGAAACCTCGAAACCTCAAGATGGAAGACGAAGAAGCCTCAAGATGGAAGACGAAGAAGCCTCAAGACTGAAGACGAAACCTCAAGTCGGAAGACGAAGCCTCAAGATGGAAGACGAAGAAGCCTCAAGACTGAGACGAAGAAGCCTCAAGACGGAAGACGAAGAAGCCTCAAGACTGAAGACGAAGAAGCCTCAAGACTGAAGACGAAGAAGCCTCAAGACTGAAGACGAAGAAGCCTCAAGACTGAAGACGAAGAAGCCTCAAGACGGAAGACGAAGAAGCCTCAAGACGGAAGACGAAGCCTCAAGACGGAAGACGAAGAAGCCTCAAGACGGAAGACGAAGCCTCAAGACGGAAGACGAAGCCTCAAGACGGAAGACGAAGCCTCAAGACGGAAGACGAAGCCTCAAGACGGAAGACGAAGCCTCAAGACGGAAGACGAAGCCTCAAGACGGAAGACGAAGCCTCAAGACTGAAGACGAAGGAAGGAAGGAAGACGAAGCCTCAAGACGGAAGACGAAGCTTCAAGACTGAAGATGAAGAAGGCTCAAGACTGAAGACGAAGGCTCAAGACGGAAGACGAAGCCTCAAGACGGAAGACGAAGCCTCAAGACTGCAGACACAGCTAGAACATCAAAGGTCCTTTACTTTTTTATAATACGAAGCCAGAAGACTAAATATGAAGCCCTTAAGCTTTAATCTAAACCATCAAAACTGAAGACAAAACCTTTAGACTGAAGAAGGAGCATCATTATTGAAGAAAAATTCTCTACGCCAAGGACGTAAGCCTCGAAGACTATGCCTCAAGACTGAAGACGAAACCTCAAAACATAAAATGACGCCTCAAGACTGAAAACGAAGACTGAAGACGAAACCTCTAGACTGCACACTTAGCTGGAACCTCAAAGGTAAAGGTTTATGATCGAACCTAAATTAAACCTAAATTAAAACTGAACTCACCATCAGGCTGAAGTTCAAGCCTCATTATTGAAGAAGAATTCTCGACGCCCAAGACGAAGCCTCAAGAACGAAGACGAAGCCTCAAGACTGAAGATGAAGCCTGAAGATTAAAGACGAATAAAAGCTGCTAAACTGTAGACGAAGATCGAGAGGAGACTCAAATATGTGACAGAATAACAGAGTAAAAATATTATATGTATTTACGTATCGAGTATATTTGGAGTCGAAACCTAAAGTCAAAGGACAAAGAAGTGACTCACCACAAATCACAATAATTACCTTATTAGTGCTTATGAAATTCATGACCAAGATTTGTGTTCCTGAAACATAAAATATAATAAATATTGATAAATTTAATTTAAATACTTTTTATTTTACCTATGTACCTGTTTTCTTACTATAGGCTGTGATTGTGCATATCTGCTCTGCCTGTCTATTCTCTAAGAACATTTTCAAATCTCGACAGCTAAATCCGCGGTGAGTGTCAAATTGTCATATCAGCCTGTCTATTCTGTAAGAACATTTTCTAAGAACATTTTCAAATATCTCGACAGCTGAATCCGCGGCAAGTGTCAAATATCATATAAAAATTTGACACTCACCGCGGATTCAGCTTTCGAGATTTGAAAATGTTCTTAGAGAATAACACTGCAGTTCACAACGAGACTCAACGCGGCACGCACGTTTCTAAAATAATATAACTAGGTACTTACTACACTAAATAATGATATAGTGGGGACTGAGGGACCAACCTGGATTTCCCCAAAATAAGGAAGTTAGCACTCTGAATTATCAGTTCTACGTGTGCGTGTGGTTTGAGGGACCCACCTGAATATCCCCAAAATAAGTATAGCAAGTTTTAGTAGAAGTCTAAAAAAAATTTTAGAACAAATCTGGGATAATTAGAAATAGTTTAAAAGATATGGCCCTCAGAGTGTGGTCCCTCAGTTCACACACCGCTATTTTCATCTCGAAAAGTATGTGGAAAATTATGGTTTTTTTCACTACAGAGTTTGAGGGACCTACCTGAATATCCCCAAAATAAGTATAGCAAGTTTTAGTAGAAGTCTAAAAAAAAATTGTAGAACAAATCTGGGAATTTGTAAAAAGATAGTTTAAAAGCTACAACCACCGAAGTGTGGTCCCTCAGTTCACACACCGCTATTTTCCAGATCTCGAAAAGTATGTGGAAAATTATGGTTTTTTCACTACAGAATTTTAGTAGAACTTTTGTAAAAGTTTTTACAAATTTATCAAATACATAGCATTAGAAATAAAAAAGCTACAACCGCCGAAGTGTGGTCCCTCAGTTCACACAAAAATGACATACTCATTTCGCGATATATTACTGACTTTTTTAATTATTTTTCTACGTAGAGTTTTAGTAGAAAATTTGTAGAATTTGTAGACAAAATTTCAGCAAAGTCTATCGGCGCATTTGGAAGATATATACCATTATGTTGGGTCCCTCAGTTCACACACTTGTGTATAAGAAAATCTCAAATAACTAATAAACGAGAAAACTAACAGAAAGTCTACTATACTTAAATTTTAGTAGAAGTTTTTTTCTCTTGGATTAGCACATAAAATATTTAATTTCTTGCTTCCTAGCTGAGATAATGTTAATTTTTTGATTGTATGAAAATGCAGAATAGGTTACCACACAAGAGGCAAAATGAGGACAAGTCCTAATATTATTGCGTATGTTATACCTTATTAAATTTACGTTTTGCTCGCGGTTTCGCACCTTTTCACTATTTTAGGGGTTCATAGTACTACAAACAACCCATATACTTACCAATTATTAACTATGTACCTATTTGTGGTTTCGCTCTGCCCGCCCTTTTCTCTGTCCGTTCTTGCTAACTCCTTATATGTAATTACATATGTATTATATGAATAAAAAACTTGGTAAGTTGTTTGTAGTACTATGAACCCCTAAAATAGTGAAAAGGTGCGAAACCGCGAGCAAAATCAATAAAATTTAATAAGATATAACATACACAATAATATTAGGACTTGTCCTCATTTTGCCTCTTGTGTGGTAACCTACTCTGCATTTTCATACAATCAAAAAATTTACATTATCTCAGCTAGGAAGCAAGAAATTAAATATTTTATGTGCTAATCCAAGAGAAAAAAACTTCTACTAAAATTTAAGTATAGTAGACTTTCTGTTAGTTTTCTCGTTTATTAGTTATTTGAGTTTTTCTTATACACAAGTGTGTGAACTGAGGGACCCAACATAATGGTATATATATCTTCCAAATGCGCCGATAGATATTGCTGAAATTTTGTCTACAAATTCTACAAATTTTCTACTAAAACTCTACGTAGAAAAATAATTAAAAAAGTCAGTAATATATCGCGAAATGAGTATGTCATTTTTGTGTGAACTGAGGGACCACACTTCGGCGGTTGTAGCTTTTTTATTTCTAATGCTATGTATTTGATAAATTTGTAAAAACTTTTACAAAAGTTCTACTAAAATTCTGTAGTGAAAAAACCATAATTTTCCACATACTTTTCGAGATCTGGAAAATAGCGGTGTGTGAACTGAGGGACCACACTCTCGAGGGCTATATCTTTTAAACTATCTTTTTACAAATTCCCAGATTTGTTCTACAATTTTTTTTAGACTTCTACTAAAACTTGCTATACTTATATTGGGGATATTCAGGTAGGTCCCTCAAACCACACGCACACCAGAATTTTAGTAGAACTTTTGTAAAAGTTTTTACAAATTTATCAAATACCTATCATTAGAAATAAAAAAGCTACAACCACCGAAGTGTGGTCCCTCAGTTCACACAAAAATGACATACTCATTTCACGATATATTAGGGTCAAGGAGGCAACAGTGACTCGGATTTTTTCAGAAGATTGAAAAATGGTGAAATTGTCATAGTTTGGGCCTAAAATTTGCACACATTGTAGTTATTCTATTGTATTTTAATTTAGCATATATGATTCTTTATTATTTACTACATAAATGAAACTAGGGACCTAAAACAAAAAAATGGGAATTGAGTCACTGTGTACCACTAGGTGTACACACTGACTCACTACTGTAGTACACAGTGACTCTAATAGTACACAGTGACTCAGGAGTATTTAAAATAAAGTAAAATGTCGAAAAACTTTGTTTTATTACAAAGAAAAAAATAAACATAAAACGTGATTTTTTTGCCGTTTTGTACGGAACCGTTTGTGCGCGAGCCTGACTCGCACTTGGCCAGTTTTTTATTCATATAATACATATGTAATTACATATAAGGAGTTAGCAAGAACGGACAGAGAAAAGGGCGGGCAGAGCAAAACCATAAATAGGTAGGTACATAGTTAATAATTGGTAAGTATATGGGTTGTTTGTAGTACTATGAACCCCTTAAATAGTGAAAAGGTGCGAAACCGCGAGCAAAACGTAAATTTAATAAGGTATAACATACACAATAATATTAGGACTTGTCCTCATTTTGCTCTTGTGTGGTAAGCTACTCTGCATTTTCATACAATCAAAAAATTAACATTATCTCAGTTAGGAAGCAAGAAATTAGATATTTTATGTGCTAATCCAAGAGAACAAAACTTCTACTAAAAAGTATATTAGACTTTCTGTTAGTTTTCTCGTTTATTAGTTATTTGAGTTTTTCTTAAACACAAGTGTGTGAACTGAGGGACCCAACATAATGGTATATATCTTCCAAATGCGCCGATAGATTTTGCTGTGTCTACAAATTCTACAAATTTTCTACTAAAACTCTACGTAGAAAAATAATTAAAAAAGTCAGTAGGGTCAAGTAGGCAACAGTGACTCAGTCGACTACAGTGGCTCAGTCTCATTTCGACCTGAAGGAATGGCAATATACAGCTGTCTCGCTTAGTGATTCGAAGCGGTTGGTACCCCGACGGCCGACGCGTTCAAACCAACCCACTCGCAGATCGTGCGCCCTATTGAAATGTGAAGCGGTGTTAAGTTTTTTCGCACCAAAAAATACTTTTTGAGATAAGTTTCAGTTCTTTTCACGTCTTTGTTTGTTGGAATTGGTGATAACCATTATATTGATTGAATAGTAGGCATGTTATCAATTAATTTGAATGCATGTTTGGTCACATTTGATTTAAATTTCGATTGTTGAGATGAAATATTTTTAAAATGGTGTAGAAGTCTACAGTGACTCATTTTTGAAAGGTACACAGTGGCTCATGAGCCACTGTGTACCTTCGGAGTGTAACGCTCAATAATTTGAATTTAATTATTATATTCGTAAAATGTCACGACAAAAGACGGATCGAAAAATAGGGAACACTCCACATTAAAAAATCAAAGAAGATTTACGGTTAATAAGGAGAGGTGAATCCATAAGAAAGGCATCAGAGAGTGTCATTAAGATAAGTGATTAATAAAGTTTCTAACTAAATGAGCACAAAATGAGGGTAGTTATATAATATTTTCTAAGAGTAACGGATTATATCAAATCTCTCAAAAGGTCTTAAAGGCTGATAAAAATTGAAAAAACTAAAAGTGTTAATCAAGAGACTAATATTATTGTTTCGCTATGAAAGTCAAGGAATTTGGTGATTTTTTTAGATTAAAGTGTTTATATTTTTAGAATGTTTTTTATGTTTATTTTTTTCTTTGTAATAAAACAAAGTTTTTCGACATTTTACTTTATTTTAAATACTCCTGAGTCACTGTGTACTACAGTAGTGAGTCAGTGTGTACACCTAGTGGTACACAGTGACTCAATTCCCATTTTTTTGTTTAGGTCCCTAGTTTCATTTATGTAGTAAATAATAAAGAATCATACATGCTAAATTAAAATACAATAGAATAACTACAATGTGTGCAAATTTTAGGCCCAAACTATGACAATTTCACCATTTTTCAATCTTCTGAAAAAATCCGAGTCACTGTTGCCTCCTTGACCCTAATATATCGTGAAATGAGTATGTCATTTTTGTGTGAACTGAGGGACCACACTTCGGTGGTTGTAGCTTTTTTATTTCTAATGATAGGTATTTGATAAATTTGTAAAAACTTTTACAAAAGTTCTACTAAAATTCTGTAGTGAAAAAACCATAATTTTCCACATACTTTTCGAGATCTAGAAAATAGCGGTGTGTGAACTGAGGGACCACACTCTGAGGGCTATATCTTTTAAACTATCTTTTTACAAATTCCCAAATTTGTTCTACAATTTTTTTTAGACTTCTACCAGGCCTGTCCCACTCCCCGTGTAGGTATTAAAAATGTAAGTACGTGCGGCGGCCTCCTTAAACGGGGCCAATTACGAGGGACTCGCGCGCGAGCAGTGAGCGATGTATGCGTGAGATTTGTTCGTCGCAATGTTTTATGGATTGGATTTAATACCTTACAATCAGTGCATATAATATTACGATAGGTACTGTGTAAGTTAGGTAAAAATCACCCGGCCAGCTATAACTATAATACCATATAACATAATGTATAACAATATTTAAAAATATAGTTTGAGGTACTACCTACTGCTACGGCAATTACTTGATAACCAATATTTAGTGTTTAGGTGTTGGCTCCACAGTCCACTTGAACTATCTGTTCGCGTCTTATGTTATTCCGATGTGATACGATTTGAAGAATCATTTATTGACAAAAGTACCTAGTAGTAAATATAAATAAAAATAAGGCGGCGTGATTCAACTTCTTCGAGTAATATCAGGCCGTGAAGGTATAAAAAATGTAAGCATTTTACGCATAAGTATGTATATACTTATAGGTATGCGCAAATTATTATAATAATAATAATAATATCTATGGACGCTTCACACCACGTCAATCTGATCCCGTGGTAAGTTCTCGAAGAACTTGTATTACGGGTACCAGACAACGGTAATATATTTAACACTTATTTAAGATTTTTATTATATAATACATATATTTAATACACACCCATGACCCAGGAACACAGAAAAAGTCTTTGTTCCTTCGGCGGGATTTGAACCCGCGACCCCCGGCTTGAGCACCAACACGCTTGTCAAATAGGATCAAAATAAGAAAATTAAAAATTAAAAGGATAAGTCAGAATGACCAAAATAGCTACTATCAAAAGGATACTAAGTAAAATAATAAAAGCATTGCTAATAGTTTTATTGTACAAAAGTTTTCCTTATTATAATAGTAAACACTGATAGTTTCAATATAACCTAATTTATCAACTAAATTACTTTTATCAAAACTGTAACCAAATGTAGGTAATAGGCAAATAAAGATACAAATAAAGAAATACTGATTATCATAGTCTATAATAACTAATTGGTATTTTATTTACTGTACATGTTATAACAAATTTAATCACAATAAGAAATACTTATAATATTCTTTGATAAGTTGATATTTTATATCTGTACGAGATAAGTATAGCAATTTAAACCATTTACATTAAATACCAACACTTCGATAAACCTATTTATAATGTAATTCCAGAATAGAATTCTAAATATTCAAAACAAAGTAAATTATTAAACCAAATTACTAAAAATAAGTATTAACTAACATCATTAACATCTTAACACTATAATTTTAAAAATCATCAAAATCAATCATCAAATAAGACATAAAACATATAGGTACATAATAATTTAGCCACTACTTATAAAATAGGTTTACTTATCTTTAATATATTGAACGATCAATCTCACAGCTTCGCCAAGACTGCCGCCTAAAATGGCGGACCAACAATTTATAGGAAATAATTGGCGGTTAAAACCACACCGGAAGTTACTAAACTTACAGGTAAGAATTTACTAAAATTGTCATACAAAATATGTTTCCAATGCTTGATAATTTAGATTAATTTATTGATTAAGAGAAATTAAATAGCTTGATAATTTAGATCAATTATTTAACTATTATTAAGTTTTAAACAGTAGATTGTAAAACAGGAAATAATAAAATGATATTGTGACATAACAGTCAAAAGTATAAAAATGATAAATTTAGCTTTTGAATGAAATTTATTTTAAAGGTATATTACTATAAAAATACCAATATTCTAACACGCTCAACCAACTGAGCCACAGAGGTCGTCAAATTATTACAGTACTATTAACACCTACCTTTAGGTTTATTTGGAAAGCAATTTGTTCAGTAAAGTACAGTAGGTAGGTACTAGAAAGTAGGTAAAAAAAGTTGTAATTAAATATTAAGAAAAAATATATATAATTCGTATAACCGCCTCCTTTTTGGAAGTCGGTTAATAATTTTCTAAAATGAGACAATCCTAATGTCATTAGAAAGGATAAGAATTACGCGATAGAAAGAGACGCAACTTCTAGGTAAATATAATCGTAGGTAATCAAGCGTTGTGTTAGCTGAATTGAACCTTATCGCATCGCAGAAAGAGTCCCTATTTCTTCTAACCATTTGTCGGAGTGGTTCTTCTGTACCTCTAGGTACTATTATTTATTCTGTGCTTTCTACTAAAACTTGCTTTACTTATTTTGGGGATATTTAGGTGGGTCCCTCAAACCACACGCACACTTATGTTGGGTCCCTCAGTTCACACACTTGTGTTTAAGAAAAAGTCAAATAACTAATAAACGAGAAAAGTAACAGAAAGTCTACTATACTTAAATTTTAGTAGAAGATTTTTTTCTCTTGGATTAGCACATAAAATATTTAAATTCTTGCTTCCTAGCTGAGATAATGTAAAGTTTTGATTGTATGAAAATGCAGAGTAGGGTTACCACACAAGAAGCAAAATGAGGACAGTACCTAAAATTCACGTGGTAGAGCCATGCTTCGGCACGAATTGGGCCGGCTCGACCGGAGAAATACCACGGGCTCACAGAAAACCGGCGTGAAACAGCGTTTGCGCTGTGTTTCGCCGAGTGAGTGAGTTTACCGGAGGCCCAATCCCCTACCCTATTCCCTTCCCTACCCTCCCCCATTACCCTATTCCCTCTTAAAAGGCCGGCAACGCACTTGCAGCTCTTCTGATGCTGCGAGTGTCCATGGGCGACGGAAGTTGCTTTCCATCAGGTGACCCGTTTGCTCGTTTGCCCCCTTATTCATAAAAAAAAAAAAAAAAAAAATATTATTGTGTATGTTATACCTTATTAAATTAACGTTTTGCTCGCGGTTTCGCACCTTTTCACTATTTTAGGGGTTCATAGTACTACAAGCAACCCATATACTTACCAATTATCAACTATGTACCTATTTGTGGTTTCGCTCTGCCCGCCTTTTTCTCTGTCCGTTCTTGCTAACTCCTTATATATGTAATTACATATGTATATAAATAAAAAACTGGCCAAGTGCGAGTTAGACTCGCGCACAAAGGGCTCCGTACAAAACGGAAAAAATCACTTTTGTTGTATCGGCCACAATAAAATTGGGCTTAAATTGGTTTAATATGTTCCGTAGGGCTGCAAATCACACTCTGCGAGGAAAGAAAATTGTGAAGAAGTGTTTAACTTTTCACTAGTATGTTGAGAATTGTTTCAGGTTATATTATAAATACAAGCAATTACACTGAAGTTATTATATTCTTGTAGATAAATGTGTTTATTGTCCATTATATGCGGATTTCAACAATATATAATATAAATTTTGTATAAATTTCAGAGGTTGTGTATTTACATAGTGATGTTTTGGATATCGATAAACCTTCGAAAGAGAAAATATGTTAATCTGAAAGAAAAATGTTTTGCCCTACTTTATATTTACCAAACACCATACAATTATACAAATCTCTCAGCAAACCGAAAAGGTATCCTACTCAAAGCCTTTATGCGGAAACTAAAGTTTTAAGCGTGAGGAAGCAATACTATGTCCGGGTGGTCGAAAATGTGTACAGATCTGTCACTCAATCGAAGCAAATATATGAAGAGATGCTAAGTAGCCGCGTTTTCAGAGTCCCAAATATTCATGTAAATACAACTTTTGCCTACAGATTCGGTATTTTCCTATTCCCTTTTATATACAATAAACTAGTTAATATTTTCAGCTTAAAACATCATTCCGTACGAGAAGCAAAAAAACATTTGACTCAATCTCTTTTAGATTGGACATACATTGAGTCTGAAAATCTTTTAAAAGTAGACAATTAATACAACACACTAGTCACAAACTAACTCTTTCTTTTTTACATTACACATATATAAACACACACACACATACGCACGCATGCTCACACACATACACACACACGCACACATGCACGTACATAGTACATACGCACTGCTCACCAAATAACAGTATTTAATTAGGTAATACTAATTTTACAATTTAATAATTATTTTCTAATTTTAATAGTAACGAGAACTACTGTTTAAGTTTGTTATAATTTTAATCCCCTAACTTCCCCCATAGGACAGGCTTCGCCTAGTTTGGGGGACAGAAAAGATTATGTTTGTAAAGTATCTTGAAAATAAACGATTTATTTATTATTTAAATTAGTAAGATTTAAAATATAAACTAAGTGATAATATATAATATTAAGTAGTGTGGTGTATTTTTTATTAATTATAATTATTAATTCCTGTATATTATAATCCCACCAAAACATTCTGTAAAAAACTAGCCAAGTCTCGATGTAGCTGCTTGTTTATCTCTAAAAAGTAATGAAATCTAGACAAAGTCGTGCCAAGTCTAAGGTTCCTTACTGCGATTTCTTTATTATTATAGTTAATATTATGTGACTTGGCCGTTAAACATTATTTATACGTGGGTAACTATATAGTGGTATAAGTCAATTTTGTTTACCAAGTGTCAATTTTCCATCGTCAATGGTTAGTGGTTCTGGCGACAGATTGGTGCAATGGTGTCATGGAGCACCTGGTTTTTGTACCCTTGTGTACCCTTCAACGGCCAAGTCACACAACATTATCTATATTAATAAAGAAATCGCAGTAAGGAACCTTAGACTTGGCACGACTTTGTCTAGATTTCATTATTTTTTAGAGATAAACTAGCGGCTACATCGAGACTTGGCTAGTTTTTTACAGAATGTTTTGGTGGGATTTCACTTCTTTTTGTAGAAACGTGGGCATATTGATTATTTTATTACATTTTAGTGTAATTTGTTTATTAAATTGTGTGTACTGTTCAAGTAGAATAAAGTTAATCGTTCGACTATTTCTCCTTGTAAACTTGTAAGTATAAGTATAAAAACCAGTCTAGTCTTATCCATAGTCTTTCTTTAATTTTATTTATATGCGTATTAAAAGCAGAAGTGAGGCATTCGCCCAGCAGTCGGACGCTATAGGCTAGATTAAATTAGAAAATGTGTCCCACTACGCTGTATTTTTGCAATGACAGTCGATTTTTTTATGTACCAATAGTAGAAGGGGGCATTACCATATCTCTAATCAGCTGAGACCAACTAAGGGTTCTTCATCAGATACTTCAGACCTTCGATTTTTGACATCAAATGAAGTGGCCCACCAAGTTGAATATTTTTTGTAAAGGCGGTATGTCGATCTCTAATAGTTTGGTTGGGCTCTTGTGTTTTCTAACCAGGGTCACCAGGTACTCCAGATCTTCGATTATCCTAGTTTTTATAGTTTTCCCTTTATGTGGCCATTAAACCCTAGCTCTGTACCAAATTTCAGCTCTTTAAGTTTATGGGAAGTACTAGTTCTATTTTGATGATCATGAGTGAGTGAGTGAGTGAGTGTCATAAACGCGAAACTTTGCTTTCGCTTAACTTCGGAACTAAATGACCTACAGACTTGAAATTTTGGATTTAAAGTATGTGAATTATAGCTTACTAGATGACGAAAATTTCTGCGTTCTGGTCTTATCCAGAGGTTCTCAAATAGGGGCCTGAAAATGCGGCGAAAATGGTTCCAGTAAAGGATGGTACGGCAGTGTTTGCTTCGCGCTCGACTTGACGGGGGCACTACCGTGCCCCCAGATGGAGTTACGGTTGTACATCATCACAAAAAAATGTCACAAATTTTCAATTTAACTTTGCTTTTTGGTTTTGCAGGGAATTAGGTGGCCTTTTGCAAGGATACTTCTATGTACTTTTTTTAATTGACCAGAAATCGGGCAGACTGATCGTCAGATGGAGAGCGATTATCGCCACCTATACATACTCGCAATAGGAAGAGTCACAAGTACGATCCCGGTCTTAAATCCGCAACTACTCCTTGAGTACCCGGAGGCCGTGGTATTTATCTGGTCCAGGTGGACCGTTCGTGCCAAAGCATGGCTCTCCCACGTAAACGGACTGGTGTGCTCTGTTTTCTTCACATATTTAGCTCCATGCTGACAATCTGAGAGCTTTCTGGTGTTGTCGTAACGTGTAAGCTAATAATTGATGTTCAATTGTTAATAATAATAAATATATCTATTAAAATTTCCTTTTTTCATTTATCTTTCCACGTAGGTACCCCAACTCAAGGGAGAAATGCATAAAGACATAAAAGTCTATACGTCTACTGTTTATATATTAACCAGCTGTATCCAAGGGAAAAGTATCCTATGTTTACTAGATGACGAAAATCCAGAGCTTAAACTACTGCATACCAAATTTCATTGAAATCTGGTCAATAGTTTTTGCGTGAAGGAGAACAAACAGCCACCCATACATCCAGCCATCCTCACGAACTTTCATGTTATAATAGTAGTAGGATATAGAACTGACAAGTCGATTGGACGATAGCCTGCAGGCTGCATAGTGTGTGGGTATATAGTTCAAGAGACTAGTTCCCCCAACATACGTCTGTTTGTTGTAGACAATACTGCATAAATTCCCTTTTTGATCGACTGATAAATGATAATAATTTATAAATCACAAAGGTGCATAGATCATTACGCATAAATCTTCCACTTTAATCATTCTATCTATTGGCTGCAAACTGCATTTAAATTCATTTAGTAGTTTAAAAGATCTAAGCAACATAAAGCGGAATAAAAGACTTCATTTTATGCTATGAAAAGATTAACATTTTCATCATTTTTTAAATTTTATCGTCACAAAATGCCGACTAGGGACTTCACTGGCGGACGGGAATATATTTATATACGAAGTTGCTGATAAATACGAGCATGGCATCTTGTAACCATCTTCAGACACCTGATCTGTCTGAAGTTGGTTACATTATTATGTTCAGGGGTCGTCCATTAATCACGTGATGCCTAAAGGGGGAGGGGGGGTCCGAAAAAAAATCACCAAGTATCATCAAGGGGGGGAGGGGGTATAAGGAGACATCACGTGTATTAATTTTCGAATCTAGTCTATGCATACCGAAATTATTATCGATTGTAAATTCGTAGTGTTGTTTAAATACTTACAAGACAAATGACTCGTATAGTTTTAATTGCTTAAATTATTCGATAAATTGTTTTTAAGTTAAAGTTTTTCTTCAAACA